>PVKC010001231.1:0-16741 GCA_004027635.1 Crocidura indochinensis | reverse complement strand
GGACCCGAAATGGTCCACAGAGTGCTCTAGAATTGAATGCTGTGTGTAGAGTAGGGACCATGTTTTGCAGCTCCATAACAAAGAGATCATACCTAGATATTTTAGAAATATTCTGTCTCTAAAATTCAGCAAGAAAAAACAAAGAGTTATCTATTGGGTGGGGGAAATGATTGAATAATTTGTGACATTTGAAATATCCAAAATCCTAATACCTGGCTTAAACTCAACTCTATTCTTAAGTGTTTAAGATCATGTGTAAATAAATCATAAAACCATTATATTGCTATAGTCAAACAAAGAATATAAAATTTTGGAATAAAGTGAGATGTTAAAGTTTAAATTCTAATAATGCCAACACTATTGAGGGAAATTGATAACAAGAAATGGGAAAGGCACATCATGTTCAAGGATACAAAAATTCAATATTGTTAAACTAATGTATTTTCTGAATTAGTATTATTTTAATGAAGTTCCTAGTAGAAATAACTTACATGCAAATTTCACTGAGATGAAGAGAGAGAAAGAAACAATTAAGTGGTGGAAATGTAGCACTGGTTGATGGGGGTATGTGTTCTGTTTATGACTGAATCCTAACTCCAAACATGCTTGTAATCATGGTGCTTAAATAAAGATTTTTTTTAAAGTTGATGTAAGTAATGCAGGAACATAAGCAGAGGGTTTGGAGCACAGGTGTAGTGTGCTACGGGAGGTCAGAGGATGCCTTAAAAGCATAGTTTTCTGTTAGGAACGAATGAGCCATTGTAATGGAAGGAATCAAGTATCAGACCCAAAGAGTCATGAGGTTGTGGAGGGTCATGGTCACTGGGTGGTGATGCTGTGCCATTACATTTTTCATCAATGGCATAAATTTCAATACTATTATATCATTAATACCTAAGGTACAATAAAATTATTTATTGAAAAACTAAAGGACATTTTTTAAATTATATGTAAGTCCATGGGGCCCAAATTAATAAAGTTTTGGTATGGTAGGTATGGAGGTGGGATGAGGGATATGTAATTGACAAGTGTATACTAGTGGGACTAGGTAAAAGGTAGACTGAATTTTCACTTTAAGCACATGCAGTAGTTTAAACTTTTAACCTAAACTGTTTGGAAAACCAACGGAGATTTTTAAATTTTATAAATAACGTTGAGTGTTATTAGAGCCAATGTCTGGATGGTGGTTAGTGCTAGTTGAGTGTTATTTTACTCTTTAGGCTTACTAAATCTGGTAGATTACTCTGTAAGTTTCCCATCAGATTTTCTGTAATACTACTGGTCCGAGACTATTATAAAATATTGATGTGTCTTGTATTTATAGTTCTAAAATAGATACAGTGGCTTGGACATTTGTGATAAGATTAGTAACAGGTGGAGTTGGACCATTTCTGTCAGAGATTGTAGGAGGTGATGTTGGGTTGCTGTAGTTCATGCAGGAAGGGGAATTGCAAGTCTCCATATTTGAAATGTCACATAGGTATCAGGGAATATTGGATTACCTGGGGAGTATCATGAGGCATTATATTCTTTTGGAGCTTAGTGGAGGAACCTGGTTATTTTTTTTGGTGGGAAGATTGCAGCTGAGAGTTTGTTTGAATGCAGGGTTTGAAACCGGAGATAGCCTTAGACAAAGTAAGTATTTTATTAGCTAGACAATTTCTCCATACTGTCAAGTACTTTACTGTAATGCAGAGTTCATTACAATTTTGCATTTAAGCAGTGCAGTTTCAACTTCTCTATTTGTATAATCCATGGTCAAGGTAAAGTAATAAATATATTACTGAATCAGTTCTAACAAGTCAGTACCTAACCCATGGCTACTTTGAGAAGTCTTGGCACATGAGCAATGCATGTCGATTAAAACATGGCTTCTGGATTTCCTTGGAAATTTTACATGATCTGAGACCAGAGTGCTAGCACAGTGGTAGGGCTTTGCCTTGTTCATAGCTCACCCGGGACTGACCGGGTTCAATTTCCAAAATGATACATGGTTCTCCATTCTAGCAAGTAGTGATTTCTCAGTGAAGAGCCAGGAGAACCCCTGAGTGCTGCCGAATGTAGCCCTAAATCCCCCCTTTAAAAAGGAATCTTCATAAATTCTATGCATTATGGGCTGGGAGCCCCTGATTTTATCAATAATTCTCAAACTGTGATCAAAATAATATAAATGTGTGGCTTGAATTGTGGCGCAAGCGGTAAGGTATCTTGCCTTGTCCATGCTATCCTAGATGGACTGTGGTTCCGCCCCTTCTCATCCCATATGGTCCTCCAAGTCAGGAACGATTTCTGAGTGCATAGCCAGGAGTAAACCCTGAGTTTCACTTGGAGTGGCTCAAAACCCAAAAAAAGAAAAATGTAAAAAAAAAATCTCCCCCCAAAATACAAGTGTATGAATGCAGCAATAAAATGTATGTCAGAACACTCCTTCTATAGGACAGTTCGGAACGATAGTGAAAAACACACCAGGTAGGAAAACATGAATTCTCTGATAATGCCTTCACTGTCTCCAGTGAAAATATCATGGTTCCTTTTCATTGCCAATATATCAGTATTTAAATTGCACAGTGACAAAACTATTCAGTTACTAGAAATATTGAAAACTAAAGAAGGTCTAGCCATATTTTCTCAGAGAAAAAACATTTAACACACCAGATCAACTAAGCCAATTGAACTCAATACCACTATACTCAAAGAAACAAATATAGGTTGAAAAGTTGAATTTACATAAATGACACATTTTCTGTCACCTACACAGTATCGTTATATTGTTCTTGAAATAACTACTCAGGAAAGTGACATTTTGTTTCTTAGAGTTCAGAAAGCCTTTTGCGTTATCAAAGCAAAGTCCACATTATCCTACACCATTGTGTTGTCACTGTAACTTTGCATCTTCATTCCTCACCACCATAACTGCCGACCCCACTCAGAGTGTAAGTTTAGTAAACCCAGGGCATAGTCTTTTCATTGATTTTGATATCGTCTATTTCCCTGTTTTTCTCTATGTGGAACAGATGAGTGAGATTACCTTAAATTTTTTTTTCTCCTTGGAGACCAGAGCATGTAATGACTTGCACAGAACTGCCCAGGATTGATCCCCAGCATTTCATATAGTTCCCCAAGTATGCCAGAAATAATTACTGAGTATACAGCCAGACTCCTGAGTGCCACCAGTAGAAAACAACACCCCCCTATTTTTTTAGTGTTGGTGGGGTGTGTGTGGAGGTATTGAATGGGTTATGGAAACACGAGTATAGGGAAGCTCACATTGATGATGGTGGTTTTGTTGAAATATTCTATGCCTAAAAATGCAACAAAAAGTAACTTTGCAAATCGCAAGTTGTTAAATAATCCTATATAACTAAATATAAGTCAAGATAAACCCTTCACTCTTTTATCCAGCACCTACAGATGGATACACTAGCTAAATGGAGGGAAATGTTTTTATTCAGTGCAGCTAAAATGACTAGTTTTGGTAAGAAGGAGAGCATGTACTTAATTGGGATGAGTAACACTGTTCATATGATTTATTCCTGGCATTATAACATTGCCTTAAAGCCTCCAGATAGAACAACAAACAGAACTAAGTCTATTTGGTTCATGTTAGTGATCCTGCTGCACAGTTTTGGAATACCGATGATAGGTTGCAAATCCCTAGGTTTCATTTGAATTTTGAATTGAATCAAATCCTCAAATACCCTGCACCCAGGACAAGATGCTGCACTTATACATTCATTTACAGTTTGGTAATTTCTGATTTTCAGTTGTCTTTTTCTAGATACCCCTAGAATCATGTCACCATGATTTCTTCTTCCAACATGGGAGATGTTGGCTGATGCTTCAATAGCAGCCAAATCCATGCCTGTTTAACAATACCATCCACTCTAGTTCTTTGTGTGTTCTAGAATAGTTTCACACTATTCTTTCTTGTATACTCCAGGAAGAACACATGCTCCATTTTATGTAAATCAACTTTCCATCAGAGATATTGATGTTTTAGAATAATTTCAAGTGAAGTAAAGTTATAAACTTTGACGATGGATATTAATAATATTGTTTACTTGGGAGATGAAGAGAGAATGCTACCTGTTAAAACTTGATCCTAGAGAATGACAGTTGGATATGACTATTTAATTTTCTGTGCTCTAGGAGCCTTTTATATGAGTAGCAAAGCCTTTATTGAATTGAGAAATTTTTACATTTTAACACAAAAATGATTAAAAATGTATTATCCAAGAAAGGATTGCCTTCTATACCTAAATTACATATACTATATTCTTTATATATGTAAAATAACCTTGGTATACATATATACATTATACACACAATGTTATACTCACAATGTTATACACACAATGATATACACACAACATATACACACAGCGATCTTGGTTAAATTGGATGGTAAGTGTCCCTATTTTAAGCAGATACTTTTGCAAGTGTTTCATTTCTTTGAGTCAAGATAATTTGTCTTCTATATAGATTTAAATATTGGGTCAAGGATCATCAGTCTGTCTAGCCTTACTGAATTGATTGACATACCATTGAAATCCTCTTTCCACTATTGTTCCTTCCCATTTTATTTATTGAGACCTTTGATTCAAGTTTCCATTTGGCTTTCTAATTAAACACCAAAGTAACAGATTCAGGCAAAAGTTGCAGTATGAGGCAAGATTCTCAGGGAGTTTCTGTTCTTTCCTTTCCTTTTGATTTTTTTCTGTGTGTCTGTGTAGAACAAGAAAATTGAGAAGCAATATATTCAGTATGTACTGTAAGGTTGCTCCATTAAACATTATAAGATCTTTAAGGGGAGAGGAACGGGTTCATTGTTATGTTGAGCTCTTTTATGGTAAGAGGTAATGTTTAAAGAGAAACATTTTTATATCATGAAACTATTCCTTCCACAAGCATTTATATTACATCTATGTAATAGTGTATTATGGCATTTGCTGTATCTACATGTATTTCAATATGTTAAGATTCTAGAGTGCACAAGTTTCTGATCTATCATATGTACATGTGCCTTTATTCAGTGAATTTGTACCTTCAAAAAGACTGAATTTGGGGCCATAGAAATACCACATCAATAGTGCATTTGCCCTGCATGCAGCTGAATGGTGGTTTGAGTCCCGGCATCCTATATGGACCCCCAAACCTTCCAGGAGAGATTTCTGAGTGCAGTGGCAATATTAACTCCTGAGCGCTGCTTGGTGTGACCCAAAAAGTAAACAAAACAAACAAACACAAAAAGGACTGAATTTTTGAACCTCACTGTCAAAATAACTTATCTCCATATATTTTGTGTATATATAAATCTTTTTAAATGTGCTATTAGTATATAGGGTCTTTTGCATTCAAATTATCTTCAGCTCAACTGAATGAATCTTAATAATCAGTAAAACCACTCACAAGGAACTGTGAATGTTCTCAACTTAGAATAGTGCTTTCTGAGTCAAATTTCTTTGCATACAGAATTCTGATTTGCTGGGAAGCTAATCCACCTTTATTCAGCAACGTGCTTTATTTATTAGAGACTCCTATTACAGTAACAAATGAGGTAATCAGCTTCCTCCCAGAGTTTTTCTGGCTTTGATGCATTTTGGGTGTTTCATGAATCATTATAATGACATATACCTATGCAGCATGCCATGGTTAGAATGTCTTGGAGTCATCTTATATGTGTGTGTGTGTGTGTGTGTGTGTGTGTGTGTGTGTGTGTGTGTGTGTAGTCCTTTGGATTGTTCCTCATATTGCCTTAGATGTCTCTCGATTGGTTTCTTTGGTTTAAATGTTCAAAAGGTGGGGTAACCCCCATTGCCTCCTCATATGGCATTTTTCACTCTCCTTGAGATGGGCTTTGTTTTTTCCAATAAAGACTGCTTTGCAGGTCTAGAGAAGAAGTTCACATCTTGGCTCATGGTTCAACATGGTAGAGTAACTGGCTTGTGAATGAACACTTTGCAGTGTGAGTTTCAGGCCTGCTATTCCTTCCCAACTCTGTGTGCATTATTTCCTACATCAGAATTGCTACTGGACCTGCATCTCTTGTCCTTCCTGAACTTGGAGCATGGGGATCCCACTCCCTGTCTTTGGATTGTGGGACACACAATTCTCCATTTCATATTATAGAAATATAGAAACTAAGGACATTTTGACAATATAGACTCCTCAAATTCGATAACAGTGATAACTTTTTCATCTCTTAAATTGCTTTTTATAAATTCCTAATTCACATTTAGTTTCTATGGCATAGGTCTTTGAATCTCTAATTAAGATGATCCCAAGGCAATTGACTCTTTGGACTTACGTCGAAAGGAATGGACTCTATCATTTTCTCTTCAAGCTCTTTATTTGCTTTTCAGAGTATAAATGATTTTTTGTGTTGATTTAGTAGCTGGACAATTGTTGTATTTGTTTATAGTTTTTTGTTTGTTTGTTTTGTGTTTGGACCACACCGTGCAATACTCAGGGATTACTCCTGGCTATGCACTCAGAAACAGATCCTGGCATGGGGAACATATGGGATCCCAGGATTTGAACCACGTCCTTCCTGGATCAGGTTCATGCAAGACAAATGCCCAACCGCTATGCTATTGCTCTAGCCCCTTTAGTTTAGTTGGTTAGTTAATTGGTTGGTGGTTTATTTGTTTGTTTGTTTGTTTTAGTTTTTTGTGTTTTAGGGCACATCCATTTGATGCTCAGGGGTTACTCCTGGCTAAATGCTCAGAAATTGTCCCTGACTTGGGGGGACCATATGGCATGCCAGGGGAAGGAACCAGGGTCCTGATCTCCTTGGCTAGCCCTTGCAAGGCAGACACCTTACTTCTAGCGCCACCTCGTGGCCTCGTTTCATTGTTTTGTGTGTGTGTGTGTGTGTGTGTGTGTGTTTAGATTTTGGGTTTCTTTGGTGATTGGTTTATAGCTTCTAAGAGCTTTATTGTGTGTTCTAAGTCTTCTGTGTATATTTTCATGCCAACTGCAGCTGTGGTCATTTGATGCCTTCTTTTCCTATTTTGGATCCATTGAATTTATTTTTTCATTTGAACGAGTTTGGCTGACGTCTCTACTAACATACTAGGTATAAGTGGAGACAGTGGATATCTTTACTTTTGAATTGATGTCAGAGAGACATTTTCGATGCTTGATACTTGAGGCTAATATTGCATTGGGTTTGCTATAGAGGCTTAGAATTATCTTGACATAGTTTTCTTCTATCCCTGCTGCATGGAGGGTTTTTACCATAAAAGGATGTTAGTCCTTGTCTAGTCTTATCTGCATTGATTTATATTATCAAGTGCTTTTTGCGTTTCTTTAATTCGTGTGCTAAGATAATGGATTTGCATGCTTCACCACCCTTATTTTCCTGGAATGCAGCACAGGATTGAGGTGCATGTTATGTGTATCATGTCCCTAAATATAGACACTATATTGAAAGGCAATTCCAGGAGTTACTCTATTTCAGCCTGAAAGATAGTACTGAGCTGAAGTTCTAGACTAAACACAGTGGACCAGTGTTGAAGCAATAGAACACCACATCTTTCCTACCTCTGCCCAGAGTGATCTTTGAGCACAGCCCCACAAGTAAGCCCCAAGCACAGCCAGTTGCTGTGAAAAAACAGATGTAGAAACAAAACCCAGGCATTCTTTTGGCCATATCTGAAAACTAGGTATCTATAACCAAGGAACTTTGATTACTCTCATAGCCCCAAGAAACTACCACACACCTCTACTTTTGAACAACTGAAGACTACATGGAACTGACCTCAAACAATATATGTCCGAGGATGATTTTCATTCCTAAGTTTGAAGTCTCCCTTTTCAGTCAAATTGCCACCAAAAGTAGCACTCTTTTCTATTTAAAAGATAAAAAAATTATTTTTAATTTATTTTTGATTTTTGGGTCACACCCGGCAGTGCTCAGGGGTTACTTGGCTCCATGCTCAGAAATTGCTCCTGGCAGGAACAGGGGACCATATGGGGCACCGGGATTCGAACGACCTTTTTGCATGAAAGCCAAACGCCTTACCTCCATGCTATCTCCCGGGCCCCAATAAAAATTTGATGTATGAATAAACACTAGATTTCCAAAGGTATTTTAACAAGAAATAGTAAATATGGTTTTTCTCTTGTGCTGCATTTGCCGATTTGTCTTATTCATATGTAATTTATAGTACAATCTCTGAGACTAATTTTGAATGCATGAGCAATTTAATTTTTTTATTTTTTGGGGGGTCGAAGGTGGTCACCCGACAGTGCTCAGGGGTTACTTCTCGCTCCATGCTCAGAAATCGCTCCTGGCAGGCACAGGGGACCATATGGGGCACCAGTATTCGAACCAACCATCTTTGGTCCTTGATCGGCTGCTTGCAAGGCAAACGCCTGTGCAATCTCTCGAGGCCCCTGTCTTGCTTCTTAAAATGGAGGCTAATTCTTCTAATTCAACTAACATCCTTTCTTGATTTAGTCAGTAAATTTGTTTGTTTTTC
Organism: Crocidura indochinensis; assembly: GCA_004027635.1. Taxonomy (NCBI): domain Eukaryota; kingdom Metazoa; phylum Chordata; class Mammalia; order Eulipotyphla; family Soricidae; genus Crocidura; species Crocidura indochinensis. The sequence goes on along the minus strand of PVKC010001231.1, from coordinate 8,255 downwards.
TTTTGGGATCACACCCGCCAGCTCTCAGGGGCTACTCCTGGCAGGCTCAGGGACCATATGGGATGCTGGGATTCGAACCACTGTCCTTGTGCATGTGAGGCAAACGCCCCACCTCCATGCTCTCTTTCTGGCCCCGGGTCAGTAATGTTTCTATACACAAACGAGTTATGTCTAAACACTCTTGACACAATCTTATTGTCTTATATCTTTTTCTTTTAGTAAGACATCAAGTGAGTCGGAGTTATAGCACAACTCTAGGGTATTTCCCTTGTACCGTGCCCAGGCTGGACGGACCTGGGTTCTATTCCTGGCATCCCACATGGTCCCCAGAGCCAGCCAGGAGCAATTTCTTAGTGCAGAGCCAAGAGTAACATATGACCTCCGCCAGGTGTGGCCCCAAATCGAACAGCATAAAAAAAGGAAAAACACAAGTCTTCGTGAGTGACAAAGCTGTTCCTAGCAGTGTCTCAGGCATACCATGTGCCAACATCAAAACCACTACAACGGTCAACTTCCCTCCTAACAATGGTGCCCTCCTATCCTCTGGTTGTCCTAAGCCACGGTTGGCCTCCTTAACTAGCTCACTTTTTCTTATCTTTGGGGGTCACACCCTCTGACGCTCAGGGGTTACTTCTGGCTATGCGCTCAGAAATAGCTCCTGGCTTGGGGGATTAGATGGGACACTCGGGATGGAACCCAGGTTGGTTCGCGTGCAAGACCAATGGACTATTGGCTGCGAGATCGCTCTGGCCCCGCCCCAGAACTTTCATGACGCACTGATATTAACAGCCCTTGTTGCTTGGCAACCCTCACGGATCAATGCATTCTGGCAAAGAGAGGAAGGCGAGAAGGTAGTGCCAGGGAGAGATAGGGATTTTTCTTGTTCTTTTTTTTATATTATATTTATGTTTTAGGTAGGATTGTTATAATATTTAGTATACTTACAGAGTATTAGGAATTTAAAATCTTGGGGACAAATTTAGTGTAGAGAACAAGATCATGGGCAAGTGCCTATCCTGCTGTATGAAAGGTAGGTAATACAAATGTAAATGCTGTCATTACTATGGTTTCTCCTCTTTTTATATGCTCTCTCTAATTTTTTATGCTATTGTAATGACTTTTGTACATATTCTCTCCTAAGTGATATTGGTTGCCGGGGGATTGAACCAAGCTCTGTTCTAGATAGGCCGCATTCTTGGAAAATGCACTCCACGGTGCTATCGTTCCAGCCCCAACAGACAGACTCACTTTTTAAGTTTGGATTTCTAGTTGGGGAGGTATCGATAAAAAGGCAGAAAAGCTCATCATTAACAGTTGAATTACATTGATAGATCTCACAGAACTAAGAGAAAGTTATGTTTAGGAGCTATATCTTGGAGTTATCATGACAAGTGCCAAGAATAAACACCCTTAATCTGTTCATAACTTTTGGTGTCTTTTATGTAGTTAATAACGATTTTACTGTTTTCTTTTCTGCTCCTGTGTGCTTTCCTATGAGGAAATGACAAGCATAGAAAGCTTTCACTTGATTGCACTAATCATCCCGATAATCAAGTTTCTTATACAGTCCGGGAGTTTATATTTTTATTAAAATCTTTATTTAAACACTTTGATTACAAATACAATTGTAGTTTGGTTTCAGGCATGTGAAGAACACCCCCTTCACCAGTGCAACATTCCCATTAGTAAGCTGCTCCAATGGACTGACATATGCTCTCCTCCTTCAGACCTGTCCATGGATGAGCACATTGACGTGTGCTCTCCTCCTTCAAAGGATGAGAACCTGTCAACAGATGAGACCCAGGATATGCCCCACATAGAGGAGAGCACAGAGCAAGAAATAACCCCTGAGCATCATCGGAGCTCACTCTCAATCAGGAAGGTAAGCTTAGCAGTTTGTCTATTGAAAAAAGTTTTGGTGTTAGTCTTTTGATGTGAAATGCATGCTAAAAAGAGAATAATAGAGTATAAGTTAATGATGTTAATATGATTTTCTTTGAAGCATGAAAGAGAGGCCTCAAGAAAATTCGTTAAAGCTATTTTACTCAAAAATTTCCATTTCTTTAGGAACATTGTAATTATCCATCACTGTTATTGGCCTGGAATTCTTCCAAAAAGCTCCGAAAATTCTAAGAAGCTTACTATTTGTTGATTGTGACTTTTAAATTAGTGTGAATTTATAGATTTAAGAAACCACAGGTTCAAGGAAATATTCTTATTTTATACTGTTTTCTCTATTTACAGTCAATGTCATCTTTATATGGGTAAGTGGTTTTTAATTATCTCCTTTTCTGTGGAAGATAGGTATTTCTGATTGCCTCATCTATCAAGTCAAGGAATTACAACTTGCTAGTAGGAACTGTATGAGAGGTGCAGAACATCTTGATTTCCTGGTGAAACAATATATCTCTTATCTTTCTCAAAAGAAATGCATTGAATTAGAGATTTGTAGGCATGTGTTTGAGGGTTAGATTACCTAGACTCTGTAACCATAGGCATATTGGATAGTGTCTCATTCTTTAGATAATTACAACAGAATGCAAATGATTATGGCCACCATTGGGAAGAGAAAGTTTAAGACGCAGAAATAGTGAGCTTTCCAAGAAATGTATTACACGTGAATTCACAGTTCCAGTATTATCCGTGTCTCCCAACATTATTCATTAATGTAATACATTTTGTGCTCTTCATAGTTTTCATAATTTATTACCAATCAATGCAGTGAGAAGCAGGGATCACCTAATTATCTAAACTTGAGAAACATTCAATTAAATTTGATTGTCTCTAACAAGTTTCTGGTTAGGGAGTTTAGCAACATAAGCTATAGAAATGTAAGCTTATGGGGCTGGAGTGGAATAACATGATAGGGTGTTTGCCCTGCATATGGCCTCCTGAGTCTGACCCTGGTTTGAATTCCCGCATCCCCTAGAGTTCCCTGAGTTCCAATATCTCTCTTCACAGGGCCACCAAAAAGAGTTAGTTGGGCTTCCCAACTAACAGAAGTGAGAGAGATAGAAAAGGTAAGCTTCCTTTGTTCTTTGTGAAGATTAAAAAAAAACTGTTGCTTCCTCTAGAACCGACTAGTGAGTATGTCATTTTCTATGGACTGTAAGCCCAATGACATTTGTAAAACTCTATAGTAACTGTCCCCCTTTCAAGAGATAATTGCTAAAGTTGCTTTCCCCTATGATTAAGAAAATACTATTTTCTATCAAGATTTACATATTTGTATACATTGTGGTAGATGTATATACTTCTCTACTTTGACCGTTTTCACCTAGTAGAATAAGGATGAAATGTCCAGGTTTACTGAACTGGGGTGACATGGCAAGTGAAATGATTTTTTTCAATACTCTTGTTTTCCATTTGATCTCTTGAGAACTTTGACTCAAGTTTCCATCTATTTTCTAAATACACCAATTAAAAGATGACTTAAGTAAAAGATGGGGTATGGTTGGGGTTAATTCTCCTTCAGAAAGTGAATAAATCACCCTTTGATAATCCCCTACTACTTATATACAGTGAGAAAGACACCTTTCTATGATAAATTTTGACAGTTGTAGCTTAGTTTAGTGATAACTAAATACACAAATCAGACATAATTTCTACATTCACTGAATTATATATGATATAATAATATATTGTAATATAGTATTACTCAGTGAAAACTTTGCGCAAATTATAATTGATCACTTTTTATATTTAAGAATTTGATTGACCATAGATTCCCAGCTGACTTCTAATGACACAGAAATATGTAAAGATGGGGGAGACTGATTGTCATAATTTTGTCATTTTCTTTAGATTGGAAGAATCAACGTTTCAGTATGTAAGTATTGTGGTAGGTACTTTCCAGTGACTCATTAAAGCTATTGATATCTTTAGACAGGAAAGTCATTCTGATCTTGGGTTCTTTTGAGGTTAGAGGTACCACATAAAGAGATTCTGCATATAAACGGGGATGCAAGTATACCAGTGATAACAGGGATGGGCTTCCTTTCCATGGATTTTCCCCAAGATGGCACTGGATTTTTGAATCTTCTCTACCAACTTTGATCTTATCTTCTTTTTCTTTGCACATATATACCATTTCTTTGCAAGTTCAGCACTTAATTTTAGATCATATTATCTCTGATATTATTTGACATTGAATTTCATATCTGATTTGTTCAAGAGCCCATATCATTTTGATGGAAAAAAGCTATAGGACAGTAAATTGGCATTGGGGAGGGAGGATGAGGAATGTGGATGAATATTGTTATTCAGTTCTTAGATGGCAGCACTCAGCAATGCTCAGAACACTCAGCAATATTCCTAGTGTTTTGCTTCTGACAGTGCTCAAAACCATCTAGAATGCCAGTAAGTGAACTTGTGTTGGCCATGTGCAAAGAAAGGCCCTAGTCCATGTCCTCCCTCCAGCACTGCCTGATAAATTTTGTGAAGTTTGTAATGTATTCACTCAGGGATATCATGATAAACTGTGAAATCCCTCCTCAGTGAATTCATTTTTAGTGATATATGAAAGGGTTGTCATCCTGAACACCAAGAACAATTACTGTGAATCTGTTTCCTCATTCTCACTAACCTCTAAGACATTATTCACGAGAGGCAGATAGCACAAGAGGTAGTGTTTAACTTGTAATGTGCTCCATGGTGTTCTTGGTTTTAACTAACCACAATAGTGGAACATTTACTTATACAACTGAAGCAGAGTTCTTTTCTTACAATCCTGAACTGTACCAAAGGACTGACATATGATTTCTTTCAGGGAATAAATTACAAAGAAAAATAAAAAGAAGAAAAAGAAAAAGACGTATTCAGGTAAATTCAACAGATTGTCAATACATAAATATTGCCTTGGCTTTAACCCTTTGCCATTGTATCCGTCAGTATAAAAACAGATGAGAGTATTTATTAAAGATGTTAACTTTTTATCATTTTATTATCCATAACAACCAACCAGGAAACACCTAGAGACCTAACGAAGAACTGAAGATACTTTTATCTTCATCTTTATTGTGTTAAATGATATTTAATGATATTAAAAAGTTTCATGACTTTTAGAAGAAAACTTTAAAATTTTTAAGAATATTAAGAGTTTTAAGAGTTGTTAAAATTCCAAAAGTTGCTGTGTAGACAAGAAACGCAGTACCCTTGGTTGAAGTGTTGAGTATGTTTCTTTTTTTTTTTTTTTGGATTTTGTGTCACACCAAGCAGTGCATAGGGGTTACTCCTGGCTCCATGCTTTGAAATTGCTCCTGGCAGGCATGGGGACCATATGGGGCAGCGGGATTTGAACCAATGACCTTTTGCATGAAAGGCAAATGCCTTACCTCCATGCTATCTCCTGGGCCCCGAGTATGTTTCTTTAGCCCTAAATTTCTAAATTATGGTGTTTCAATTATTTAAGCCTGCTTCACTTAGTGAATATATCATCTTTTGCTAAACCCCTAATACTTACATACAGTGAGATAGAGGCTTTTCTTTGATAAATTTTGACACTTCTAAGTTAGTGAACTAATGGACAAAATTTCCACATTCACTGGATTATAGGATTATATATTTTGTAATTCTATATTCTAACATATATAGTATAACTCAGTGGAAAATTTCCACAGGTTATAGTTGATAATCTTTTATATTTAAGAATTTGATTAACCATAGATTCCCTTCTGACATATCATGCCACAGAAATATTTAAAGATCGGGGAGTCTGATTGTCATAATTTTGACATTTATTTTAGGGGAGGAGAACCAAAGTAGGTGACAAACATAAATACTGTCGAGTGACTCATTGGACTTCTTAATATCTTTAGACAAGAAGGTCATACTGATCTTGGGTTCGTTTGGGGGTAGAGGTACCACATGAAGAGATTCTGCATATAAGCAAGGGGGCATGTATACCAGTGATATCATAGAAATGCGCTTTCTTTGCATACAGTTTCCCCCAAGATGGCACTGGATTATTGAATCTTCCCTACCAACATTGATCTTATCTTCTTTTGCTTTGTACATATATACCATTGCTTTGCATGTTCAACACTTAGTTTTAATCGTATTATCTCAGAAATTATTTGACAATGAATTTCATGCCTGATTTTCAGACCTCACGTGATTGTAATGGAAAAAAGTTATAGAACATTAAATTGACATAGGGAAAGGAGGATGAGGAAGGTGGATGAATATTGTTAGTCAGTTCTTAGATGGCAACACTCAGCAATATTCCTAGTGTTTCACTCCTGGCAGAGCTCATAAAACATCTAGATTGCCAGTATGTGAACTTTAGTTGGCCATGTGCAAAGCCTGGCCCTAGTCCATGAGCTATACCTCCAGCACTGGCTGCTAAACTTTGTGAATTTTGTAATGTATTTATTCAGGGGTATCATGCCTACAAATTTATCTTTTTCAGGACACAATTTGTCCAGCACAATCTTTTGCAACTATCATTGACATTGTATTCCCTCTTTAAAATAGACCTATCTTTACAAAAAAAAAAAACCCCAAAAAGGTTCATATCATTATCTATACCTTTCCTTAAATGCCTGGACTCTAGCTAAAGTTCTAGAATTTCTACTACAGAATATAAATTTTATATATGTAGCTTTCCTCTACAGACTATTATAGGGAATGAACTGTGAAATCACTCCTCAGTGAAGACAATTTTTAGTGCTATTTGAATGTGTTGGCATCCTGAACACCAAGAGTAATTACTAGGAGTCTGTTCATTACACTAGCCTCTAAGACCTTATTGATGAGAGGCAGATAGTAGCACAACAGGTAGTGATTAACTTGTATGTGGCCCACTGGTGTTCTTGGTTTTCAATACACACAAAAATGAATGTTTCCTTGTACACCTGAAGCAGAGTTCTTTTGTTACAGTCTGAACTGAACCAAAGGACTGACATATGATTTCTTTCAGGGAGAAAATTAGAAAAGAAAAAATCACATAGAGTTCTTCAGGTAAATGCAACAGTTTCTCAATAAATGAATATTGCCTTAGCTTTAACCATGCCATTCAATCCTTTGGTATAAAAACATATGATAGAGTTTATTAAAGATGTTAACTCTCAATCATTTTATTATCCAAAACAGACCATCCAGGACATACCCCCAGAACAATCACAGGATTTGGAGGTACTTTTACCTTATTCATTGTGATGATAAAGTTGGATTGTTTCAATGCTTTTAGAACAATTCGTGAACGATTGTAACCTAATTAGAGTACTTTAAATGATAAAAAATGGCTGTGCAGATAAAAAATACAATGTCCTTGATGGAAGTATGTTACACTTCCTCAGCCTTAAACTTGTAAATTATGGATTTCAATTAATTAAGCTTCCTTTAGTAAGTGAATAAATCATTTTTTGCTAATCCTCTAATACTTATATGCAGTGAGATAGAAGCTTTTCTTTGATAAATTTTGGCAATGGTAGCGTAGTGAAGTAATGGACAAAATTTCCTTATCACTGGATTATAGTATTCTATATAATATAATTATATATTATATAGTATTATTCAATGGAAAATTTCCTCAGGTTATAATTGATAACTTTCTATATTTAAAATTTTGATTGACCATAGATTCACATCAATGTCTAATGCCACAGGAATATTTAAATATGGGAACTGATTGTCATAATTTTGTCATTTTGTTTAGGTTGGGAGAACGGAGGTAATAGATGACCGTAAGTACTGTCAAATGACTCATTGAATATCATTCTTAATATCTTTAGACAAGAATGTCATTCTTTTGGGGGTAGAGGGATCAAATAAAGAGATTGTGTATATAAGTGATGCTGCATGTTTACCAGTGATAACATAGGTATGGGCTTATTTTTCCTGGATTTTTCCTCAAGATGGTACTGGATTTTTGAATCTTCTCTAACAATATTGATCTGATCTTCTTTTTCTTTGTACATATATAACATTTCTTTGCAAGTCCAACACTCAGTTTTAGGTTTTTTTATCTCTGAAATTATTTGACAATGAATTTCATGTCTGATTTCTTTAAGATCCTATATGATTGTGATGGAAAAAAGCTATAGGACATTAAAATAAATTTAGGTATGGAGGATGAGGAAGAAATGTTGTTAGTAATTTTTAATTGGCAGCACTCAGCAATGCTCAGAATACTCAGCAATCTTCCTAGTGATTCGATCTTGGCAGTGCTCAGAAACCATCTAGAATGCCAGTCAGTGAACTTGTGTTGGCCACGTACAAAATGAGGCCCTAGTGGCAGCCCAGGCTGCCAGACC
>PVKC010001230.1:34768-53207 GCA_004027635.1 Crocidura indochinensis | reverse complement strand
TGCAGAACTATAGAAGTAACATTAAACTATGAAAAAGGTGATGGTTTAAGGGAATTGAGGGTAAAAAAATAGATTATTGTGTTTATTCTATTAAATATGAATTAACTATGCAGATAGCAGAGTGAAAAAAGAAGCAATTTTAGAATGCTCAAGTACTTCATACAAATATACAGAGACTATATTAAAAAATAAAATTAGATACAGAAACATGGTTTTATATAGAGAATATTCGCTGGCAAATCTAATCACTGTCTTCCTACTGTGAAACAGAGAATAGTAGGTTACTTTTATTGTTTTGGGAGGGTCACACCCGACAGCACTCAGGGGTTACTCCTGGCTTCAAGCTCAGAAATCGCTCCTGGCAGGCTCGGGGGACCATATGGGATGCTGGGATTCGAACCAATCACCTTCTGCATGAAAGTCAAATGCCTTACCTCCATGCTATCTCTCTGGCCCCTGAGAATAGTAGGTTACTTTTAAACTTAAGTGGGGTCTTCTAAAGTTCCGGAAGAAAATAGCACTGAATTTAGACAATATTTTAGGAGAAAATTGTGATATTGAATTACAAGTGACTCACAACTTATATATGGATCTATATATGTACTATATGCATGTACAGATGCATCTGTATTCTACACACATTTCCTTTAATCAAACATCTCTATTTGAGTCCCATTTATAAATTTAAATGACTATAACTGCACCCTGAATTATGTTCCTACCTCAGGAATGGTCCTCCTACATTTTGCCTTTTTGGTTATTGCTTATCCTTTTTCTTTTTTTTTGGTTTTTTTTTTTTTGGGGGGGCCACACCCAGTGACGCTCAGGGGTTACTCCTGGCTATGCGCTCAGAAGTCGCCCCTGGCCTGGGGGACCATATGGGGCACGGGGGATCGAACCGCTGTCCGTCCAGAGATAGCTCGGTAAGGCAGGCACCTTACCTCCAGCGCCACCACCCGGCCCCTATCCTTTTTCTTAATATGCTTGTAATAATGTTCCATCAGTGATCCACATAATTAGCCTCTATGTATTATTGGAATTTTTTTCCCTCAAAGATCTCTCCAGGAAACCTCTAAAGCATTCAGAAGTGTTTCCTGGAGAGATATGTGAGTAAAACATAAAAATCCTCAAATTCTACATTATAATGCTTCTGAATGTTTCCTATTTTTATTTAATTTTCTCTCTTTGAAGTTATTATTTTCTGACACATTAGGTGATTAATATTTTTGATATATTTTATCTACTTTGATTCAAAATATAGCTTGAAATTCACACAATCTGTGTTGATAGACTAATAAATTTAATGTAAAAGTCAGCCATATGGGAGAAAACTAGAGACATTCATGATATAGTATTTCCTTTGAGTCAATATAACATAATATCAATGTCTGGTTCATAAGATTAAGTTTATGTTAGAATCTCAGTATCTTATGCTATTTCCAATTCTAAAAACAATTCAAATTATATTACTACAAGTTAATCTTTTAAACCAATTAATCAAATTATACTACCACAAATTATATATATATTATGACAAGTTAATCTTATAAATTCAGATCATTTGTTATATGATCAGGTCAGAAAATGGATAACTGGTTATTTTATATATTCTGTATAACTATTTTACCTACATGATTTAATTCACCTATCAATGCTGAAGCAGTGATGACAAGTATCTTTACATATTTGATGAATTTACATCTGGGAAGTTGAAAGTAAGTCTGATTTACTGCATGACTAAAGCTTAATTATAAGTTAGATTTTTTCAGAAAAGAAAATAAGCAATGTTTGCAAATTCTCTTGTGACTTATATTTTCAATAACAAAGTCAGTTACTCTGTTATATACTAATGCTGAGTCACATTTCTCTAGAAGTATTGAAGCTTGAAGCTAAAGAGAGATTAGCACGATACAAATTTATTTTAGAGCAATTCATTTATTTGGAGAGTACATAGAGAACTCTAAGATCTCTAACTTATCTGTATTTGTGTCCAGAGAACTGTTGTGTTCTACAAATTATTAAGGCTACTCATGAATTGAGCCAACCAGTATTCAATTCAAGTGACAGCAAAATACATTTTAATTTATAATGCATTGTTTATTACCTCTCTGTCAATTATCAATAAATAACAATAATAGACAAAACAGGGATTACTGATGATTGTAATTAGGATGACTCCTGGCAGTTCTTAGGAGACAGAATATGCCAATGATCCTACCAGGGAACTGAAATTCCATAGTTTCTAACCACCCATATCCAGTGTATACTCCTGAGAGCAGGCATTCTTGGTCCAGGCTCTGGGAACCCATTCTGGGGAAAGGTTCTTGGAACTATCATTAGGACTTTTGAGTACTGGATGACAACATCCTGCTTCCTTCTTGTTCAAGAAGGGATCCCCTCTCTCCAACTCCTCCACTTACAACGAAAGGAACCTCCAATTCCTTCATTTGAAAAATGGCTGCCTCCTCCTTCACTCAAAAATTGGTCTTCTGAGGCTGCATAGGTAAGGTTGGAACCCATATAGCCGTGAGGTCTCTTGTCTTGTACAGGCTGACAGTTGACCCCCTGGCATCTCATACGGTACTCTGGGCACTGCCAGGAGTGATCTCTTAACAAAAGAGCCAGGAGTAAGCCCTAATGAGCACTGTAAGAGTGTGGCCTCCAAACAAAGAAAGGAAAAGAAGTGACCATAACTCTGCCCTTTGCAAAAATTCTGCTCTCATTGACAGGGCTATGACTTCATTCACTGTTCCTTTGAATTGAAACCACTTCTAGTAGTTTCTCTGGACATACAGCTTGGGTCATGTCTTTATGTCACTACCTTGGGCAAAAACTCCCCAATGGGTGGCAGCATTCTGACTTAACATGGCAGCCACTGAATTCCCTACCTTTCTACTTGGAAATAGGTTTGGTGGGTGAAGGTGGAGAGTGACTTTCTGCTTTTGTTTCTAAAATTATTATATGGAACTAAGAGGGATTCTAGTTAGGTTCATGGGGCACAAGGGGGGCTGAAATTGAGTTTTAGGTCCTTTTGTTTTGTTGTACCTAATGGTAAACTCTTGTTTGGAGGTTTGCATTGGTAATCTCAGCAGAGGCAGCTAGTTAAGCAGGTTTGTAAGTTCACTTGGAATATTTTAGGAAGATCAAAAGGGAGAGATGTGACCTCTGCTAGTCTCTTTTCTTCCCTAAGGCTTTCATATGGTTCTGGAGACATCAAGTTAACAAGTTCATGGAATTCAAACCTTTGGATCTTATACACAAACTAGCTCAGTAATTAATTCCAATCAATCACTTTGTTGCTATAAAGTACCCTAGCATTTCTAATGGACAAATATAATAAAATATGGTGCACTTTTCAAATTGCTCTTTCAGGAATCAAACACTCAATTTTCCCCACAGCCCAGTGTTGATGGTTAATTATAATAATGTTAATGACATTATTAATTAATATTTATTTTAATAATAATCAATGGTAAAATAAATATTTATATGAGGGGATTTTTCTACCCTGCCCTGACCAGCCACAACTACTTACTAATCTTAAAGTTGTGTACAATTATTGGGGTTTTTTGTTTCAGCTACTAACAACTCATAATAAAGATATAAGCTAAGAATTTCCAATATAATAGAAAGAAGCTTTATAAATTTAACACTTATATTTGTAGAACTTATAATATACAATAATGTTTTTCTTCCTTTCTTGCAGTTGACATTCCCTTGTGTTTCCTTTCACTGAACTAGCGAAAGATAGATTATTTCTGTATAATTTCTCCATATCAGTGTAACATCCAGAGATCTAAATTCTTCAGAGAAAACTTAGAAACATGAGGGTGGAAATTATTATTGTATTTATGATAGCTGTTTCCTATTTGTATAGCAGATCATTAATAGATATGAATAATTAATTGAACTTAAATGGCTTGTATTTTGGAATGTATAAAACAAAATAAAAACAAACTAATATATTTTGAATAAAGTATATGTTACATATCATAATAATCCCAAGGAAAAGAATATAACAAAATTGATTTGTTTAAATTGCTGACATATACTACATTTTATTGCATTTTTGCTTTACAGTCAAACCACTCTTTTATTTACTGTTATTTAAACTCATGTTTATTACTGATTTTTTACTATTTGTTTTTCCTGCCAAAATATTCCAATTAATCATCTTGTGACTCTATTCTCTTACTATTCCTAAAATGATTTTTTTCTTCATTATAGAGATTTTTAAAAATAACAGAGACTTTTAAAACAACAGGTAGAGTTCTTGAAACTTGAAACTTTCTTCCTCATAAATTTTCTTACTCATAAACATACACAAACATATACACATAATACACATATATACTCATTTTTTAATGGCATACATTCTGGAACATTACAGAAATGGCTATAATATTTCCTGCCTTTTTATTGCTTTATTTTTACATTATTATATAATCATACTTATTTCTGCAAGGAAGTATATTTCCTTCTCATTGCCCTCCATTTGCCTCAGATGCTGAACTCATTAATAGTAAGCTTATTGAAACCACTTTGTTGCATTGAAGAGATAGTACTAAAGGCAGGACTTTGGCCTTGTATGAAACTGGCCCATGTTCAAATCCCAGCTTCCCGTATTATCCCCTGAGCCCCACCAAGAATGATTTCTGAGTAGTGAGACAGGAGTAATCCCTGAATAACAAAGGGTGTGGTCAAAACAAAGTAAGAAACACATTGTTAGTTCATCTAAATTACTTTAATTTTGAAATTTTGTAGTTATATACGATCTATGCACATAAGTACATGTATATATACACAAAATCTCATTGAGAATTCATGTAGCTTAGCTATGTGCTTGTTGTTAAATAGGGAAACAATACATATTTATTATACAAACGAATAAATTTAATTTATCCAATTTTTGTTTCAAAATATTATGGTTTGTTACTGTCAGTGGTGGCCATCACTGTAAAGCTCTCTTATTTCTCAATTCCTAACAGAAGGCTAGTGCAATTGACTAGCAGAGAAGGCATTTGCCTTGCATGGACTGATCTGTGTTTGAGCCCCAGCACCTCATATGGTACCCAAGCTTGCAGGTATGATTACTGAGCATAGAGATAAGAGTAAGACCTGAGCACCCCCCAAAAATCCCTGATAAGTTTCTAGTTTATATGTATGATGAATCAATTCACATTTATGAAATACTGTTCAACCAAAACTAATTTGAAAATCCATTCTTTTCATTTATTTTCTTTCATTTCTATATATTATTACATATTGATATTTAATTGACTTTCTAAATCATCTGATTTCCCCATATGTGTCCCTATTTTACATGGCTTATATGTTATATATATAAATATTTGTGTATATTTATATTATATATAAAATATATAGTATAAATATAATATATAATATAAATATATAGATTTATTTGTGTTATATGTGTTTTATATACATTTTCTTTCAGTTCATTATAAAAATAATATTAAATATTTCATATCTATATAAAATATTACTGTCTTTCCTTTTTCAGAACTATTTTATATTTTAAAATCAGATAATTAAATATTTATAATAATAATTATAAATATATACATATATTATATATAAATATAAAAATAAAACAATATAATAATAAAATAAATATTTTAGTATGAAACATAGATTTTTACAGATAGTCAAAATCCTTACTGTTCCTTAAAAAACAAACAGAAGAAAAACATCTTGTTTTAACTATTTATATAAAAAATAAGCCTATATTTAAACTGTCCATATACAAAATACATAGGTGAATATAACAAAACTTTCATATGCTAAAAAAAATACTAAAAATCTACAAGGCAGAAATTTAATCAATTTCAGCCCACATTCATAAATGACAAACATAAATTTTGAAATGGCAAAAATACAGAGCTCTATATCTCTCTAGCTCTTTTTCTTTCTACAAATTAAACCTACCCAATGTGAAATGCCAAATGCCCATTGAACCATTTCCAAGTTAATAACATTCTGTATGAATCCATTTGGATTTTTCTCCAATCTGGAGCATTTAATATCATTTCAAACCCCGTCGGTTTGATTATAAATGAAATGCAATGGCATTTCCAGGGTGCAAACTTCACAAAATATATCTAATTACCAAATTTTGGAAAGGTGTTTCAGCATGAAATAACTTGTTTTGTCCACCATTATTTTACAAGTTCATTTAAAGTAAGGGAGATGAGTTTTGTGTGTCTACAGCTATGTATCATTTCTCTTTTAATTTTCAAAATATTTATTTTATATTTTCCTCATGAGGGTGTGTCATGAGTGGAAGCATTAAAGTGGCACATAAATGTATGTGTATATATATTATGCACAAAATTTAATTATATAGCATAGTATAAATAGTTTAATCAGCATGCAAATTTATTACCTTTATGAACTAAAAATTCTTTAAGAATTGAGAGATGTTTATTAAGTTTATTTAAAGAAATAAGCTAGGGAGATACTGTGCATATTTCTTCCTTAATCCTTTTTGTAAATGCATATATAAAATTTTTTGAGAATTACTGTAGGCAAGAAACTGAGATATATTTTCCTAAATTTATTAACTAAATAAAATTTAAGTAAATGTGTATATCTGTTTTTAAAAGAGTAGAAAGTGTTAAGAAGTGGGACGTGGCAGAAATATGGAGAAGGTGGCACAAATATATAAACTTTTGTTGGAAAGAAAGTATAAAGATCTAATGTGTAAATTATGTAATGGCTAACACCACTGTACTGAACAATTGAACTTTGCTGAGGAGTAGAACTTAAATGTTTTCCCAAAATAAAAAGGTAAATATATAACTCAACAAGGGATAATTTTACAGTCTTTTGTACTCATAGCTTACCCTATCAATATTAGTTATATTATAATAAAACTATCAACACTTTTGATTATTTTATGAATCAAAAGAAAGCATACAAATAACTCGACAGATGAGAGCAAATCAAATAAGCCTAATATGAATGAGTAAATTTGTAAAATTTTAAAAGAGCAAAGATGATAGTGATTATAGGTGTTAACTACCGCCTCTTGGAGCATGTATCATGGAAGACATAAACTGATATTACCTGAAAAAAATCTAAAACATTGTTGATCTGCCAATAGGACCTGAACCCTAAGGACACTATATTTTCCTTGTGAAAGTTTACAACTAACTGGAACCATTTAGATCTTAAAAAAAAAAAATCTTGTAGATCCAAAGAAGTAGATATACCACAATAACCCTTCCTTAATCCTTTCAGTCTTTACTAAATCTGTTGACATGATATCTGAGATTGTGGTTCCTTCCACTTAATTAATAAAAGGAATAAGGGGAAATTTAATAGAGAACAAGTATTAACATAAAAGTATATTATGGAACCAATCTGTATAATGATTAATTGTTGTAATCACTATTGGTAATGTAAAATAATTCAAATACATTAATGACTATAATTATGATGAGTAATATTCAGTAACAAAATACCTCATGTTTTATCAATAATAGCAAAACTAACTTTACAGTATAGAAACTCAAAAAACTGTATCATGCATACACCTAGAGGAGAAGGGTTTCTGATTTTTTTCAGTTTGCAAATTAAAAAGACTTCTGGATATATCATAACCATCCTAAAGGGATATACAAATTATTCATTGTAATATATTTATTAGTTTGAATATGTTATAAAATGGACACATGTACATCTAGATTAATACTTAATGAAATTATCACAAAATATGATGTTTGTACTTATTTTGGAGAACTGTTTAACTCAAATAAAAAAATTATATTTTTCTATGAAGTTTTGTGAAACTCAGTTATTTGTTAACTCATAGAATTGCCTTTTTAGTTTTGTTGCTCTTGTTATTGTTGTTTTTCTTTGTTTTATTTTTTTCCTAAGCTTGAAGCTTATTCTCTGCTCTTTGCCCAAAAGTAATTCTGGTGAGGATTGGGGAACCATATGCATTGTCAAGAATTGAGCATTGGTTGTTTCAATTCAAGGCATTCAAGGGAAATATCTTACCTGCCATATTATTTCTCCAGCCCATGAGTAAGCAGTGATCTTTGGAACAATAGCATCTTAATAAGTATTTCTCAAACAACTTACTCAATACTATACTTTTGACTTGATTCCAAATTATAGTCATTTAAATATCAATGTGTATCTGGTTCAGGTATTTCTGATTTTAACACTTGAAGTTGCTTGATAATCTATATTAATGATGGACACATAAATAACTAAATGAGAGTATCTGAACATTATTGATAAATTGCATACAGTTCTTCTTTCCAAAGACACGCGAGAGCAGTTTTCAATATGGACACCATCTGTGGACTCTCTTTTTAATTTAATCTCTTCTCTTCTTCATTTCCCAAATTTCCTTAGCTCATTGTAATTTTTTTTCAGTTTTACCTAACCAATGTTAGTTTTTAACACTCAGAGCTAAAAATTCTAGCATTTGATAAACTAATTTCTATAATCGATATAATTATTATTATTTTAGTAATAATTATTGAGAATTGTTATTACTAAGGTAAGAATTATCACAAAAATGGTAAATCCTGAAGCAGTTCTGTTAGATTTACCACAGTTGTTTTCAGTTTTGTAAATAAAGCTGCAACCAATTAACATTTGTAGTGAATGATATACATTTTCCCCTCATCTATGCCAGAACTGGTTGTTTTTTGTTTATTTTCTTATATTTTAATATATATATATATCATTCTCATTGGTGTAAGATGTTTTCTCATGATGCCCTTCTTTTGTTTAGTAGTTCACAGATGGTAGATTAAGAAAAGGTTTTTTTCCATATTCTTATTTGCCATCTATCTGTCTTCTTTATGTGTTTATACATCTCTAATCCCTACTTTTACAATAATATTGTTGTTTTTACCATAGATATTAAAACTCTTGTCAGATGGATGATGAAGACATAATTTCTCCTAATCTGTTTTTTTATTCTAGTAATCATTTGTTTTATGGTACAGAAACGTCTTTGTGTATTTTTTATTGTTTTAGATAAAGAAATTTATGATCATAAAGGATTAAAAAATATCCAGAGGCAATAGAATAGGAGAGTTGTTGTAGAGTACTGAGTTTATGGTGGAGGATGGTAGATGGAGCTTCAGTCATTGGCTGAGAGAAGCAGATGCTGCTGGAAGGTATGTTATTAGAATGTTATATACATGGTACTCTTATTATCAGTATAGTAAATAACACTAAATCAATAAAACTTGAACAAAAAAATAAGTCAAGTCAAATATATCTTTTTAAAAACAGTCATGTTAAAATATATTCAAAATCACATGCTATGCGCTATCTTCGCTACTGTCTCTATGTTCCAAATTTTATTGCTCATTTCTATGTTGATAAAGTTTGGCAATAAGTGGTTTTACTTTATTTGCTGCCTTTACCACTCATCTAAATCTATACCACCCACTAAAACTTTTTTGAGTAAACTTTTAAAAATTAATAATATTACTATTTTGTTTGGACTATACTATTTAATTGGTTTTCCATCTCAATCAAAGGAAAGGTTGTATATATTAGAAGTTTAATGCTATAATGCCACTATTGTAAGATTTCTGTCCATTATTATCACTTTCTCTCTTGTTTTAGCCACCCAGTCTTATCGATGTCTTTACTCACCAAGCATCACCAGCCTTTAAACTTGATTTTGCTATTTCTCATGAAATTTCCTGGGATGATTTGTAATAATTTTTTAGAGTAAACATCATGCAAAATGTAAAGGAACATATCAATTTTAATTTACATAATTATAAATTTTAAGTATTATAAAATTAAACTTTTGGTTTGAATTCTTTACTTTTATCTATACATAAAGGAAAGTTTAAAAAAAACTTCATATTTGGTGTAATAAAATAGCACATCTTAACTTCTAATTAAATTAAATTATTACCAAAAATATACACACAATGCTTAATTAACTCTTTTATAATGTATACTTGAAATTATTATCAATCAATAGAGATAGTTTTAATAAAACTCTATTAAATTAACCACACCCTAAACAAATTAAATATTTGTACATTTCTGAGAGTTAGATGTAAAAGACAATGGTTTATTGAATATGGTTTATTACCATATTCAACCACTTCAAAACCACTGATAAAGATGAAAAATAAAATGTGATAATTGTGAATAAAAAGGAGATAATTTTATTTTTTGGGGTTTTTGGGTCACACTCAGCAGTGCTCAGGGGTTACTCCTGGCCCTATGCTCAGAAATTGCCCCTGGTAGGCATGGGGGACCATATGGGATGCCAAATTCAAACCACCCTCCTTCTGCATGGAAGGCAAATGCCTTACCTCCATGCTATCTCGCTGGCCCAAGGAGACAATATTAAGGGCAAAATTAATTATAATGATTTATTCTTTAAAATCTTATAGGAGAAAACAATAAAAAATTGAAGCAAAATAAAAATGTAAGCTTTTGACTTCATGAGTGACTCATTTGAATATACTATAAAGCTTGTGTAAAAGGGAGACCTCAATAACAAGTGTCTTCAAAATACATTAAAAGCTGAAAAAAGTGGTTTCAAATCAATATATACAGAATTAAACATTGATGTGCTTCTGTCGACTTCAAATGAGTAGAATGGAACGATGTAAAACAGTGTATTTGAGTTACATTATGGGAATAATTCCAATGTTTTCCAATATGTAACTGTAAATGTTTGAATGAGAGAGGGTTCAGAAAGTGAACCTTTGCATGATTACCTCACCAAGGATAAAATGTAACCTCCATTTTACTACCATTTAGGTATGCACGTTTTAATAATAACTTGCACATAAATATCTCCTTTGCAAGGCAGGCTCTTTGCATCTCAGTCTGAAAATCTGTATGGCCCCACATAAAGTCGACATCACAGTACATCACCTAGGGAAATGAAGATTTTGCAATTAAACAGTAAGTACTCCAACAGTTAATTCAGAATAAGATCTCCACAGAGAGATTACTCTGTAAACTATGCTTGCAAAGTGCTTGTGACTCCTTATAAAACTTGGTCAACGTTGCTCTCACCTTCTAAATTAAAAAAAATACCTCCCATTGAAGGTAAGATAAATAGGTTTCTACTATTAGCAATACTTATTCATTGTGGAAGAAAAGGAAATAAGATAAAATGTACAGGGAATCCTGAAGGGACCTGGAAATTGTACACAGAATTAAGTATTATAAAATATTTAATAGGTTTAAGCTTATAATGTATGATGGTCTATTGAAATATATTTGATTAAATTTTGGGAAATATCTGTGGTTTCATGTGGATGAGTTGAGTTTCTCTCATGTTAGTTAATAAGGTGGATGCACACAATAACTATAAGATATTATAGAGATTCATAAATAAAATAAATAGCGCTAAGTTTGTTGGCTTGACTAATTAGTGTTTCCGACACAGAACCTAAACATTATTTAGGGCAGAACATTCATTTAAGTAAAGTCAATTACTTCATGCTGAACAGATTTTTCTTTCCATTTTTTCATTATATTATTTTTTACAGTGTTTTGCCTCTTTCGTTAAATTTACTCTTTTGAGGATTTGAACACTTAAGACAGTGGGTAGATCCTTTGCCTTACTTGATTTGATTCCTAGAACCATATGGTTCCTGATGCCCAACCAGATTTAATGCCTGAGCACAGAAGTAGGCAAGATCTTTGAGCACCACCAGTTGTGGCTCAAAAGAAATACAAGTTTATTCCTTTGCATTATTTATTATTAAAGCGAGTTATTGTTTATTTCATTTTTATATTAAACCACAGTAGATATTTCAACAGTCAAATTCACTTGTGCTTATATACTACTAGCAGTTGTTTTAATATAAATTCAGTCTGTCAAAATTCAAATGTAAGTATTCAAGAAAACAGAAAACATTGCTAAAAGTTATATAGAACTATATAGAAGCTCCAAATTAATAAAAGTTATCCTGATGGTAAAAACAAAAATATGAGAGGTATTATGTTTTTGGACTTCAAATTATATTACAAAGCAATAGCAATTAAAGCAATACAGTATTAGAAATGATTACATCTCAGTAAAATGGAATGAAATTTAGAACACACAACACACTTCATCCATTCATATATAAATATTTTATGACACTTAAGCCAAGGGAATACAAGAGAGAAAGAATTCTCAGACTAACGGGATAATAGATATCTACATGCAAATACATTAAATTCACCTCACATGCAAGAGTTATTTCAGAGTGAAGTAGGAATGCATATCATAAATTTTTGGGGATGGGGTCACACCCAGCAGCGCTCAGGGGTTACTCCTGGTTTTATGCTCCGATATTGCTCCTCGCAGGCTCAGGGAACCATATGGGATACTGGGATTCGAACCACTGTCCTTCTGATACAAGGCAAAATCATTACCTCCATGCTATCTCTCCAACCCCTTAGTTGTTATTTGAATTGGATCATAGTACCTATAATTCCAAATGGAACTATTGTCCCAGTAAGTGGGGCAATTCTATGCAGTGTTTAGTGATGAAAACTGCTTCTTACATAACTATCCAACTGGCCAGGAGAGTTAGTTATTGGGGTTTGAAGGACATTGCTGATTGTACCCAGTAGTGGACAAGGGACCCCCATGTCACCCAAGCTATGAAGTGTTTCATTCTGTTTAGATTCTTGTGCATACAAGAATGTCCAATCCTCAATGATTTCTCTGACCCAGAATTTTTCTTCAAATAAGCTTTTTAACCTTTAAAGGCTATATAATTCATATAGAAAATGAAGTTTACCAGAAATTTAAGAAGCCTTATTCTTATTCCTCCTGGCTTTTTGTTTCTTTGTTTTTTTTTTTTTTTTTGCTTTTTGGGTTACACCCAGTAATGCTCAGGGGTTACTCCTGGCTATGCGCTCAGAAATCGCTCCTTTCATTTACCTGACTCAGGTAAATGAAACTAAAGTCCATCCTAGGTTAGCTGCATGCAAGGCAAATACCCTACTGCTTGTGTCACCTCTGGTCCCCCTCTTAAATTTTCTTACTGAATGCATGATACTCTTAATTATATTATAACTACATAACTACCATGGAAGAAATAGTTACATAATATTTTGGTAATTTTTGCAGTTGATGAAAGGAATATATTGCTTTTCCATTAATGCTTAAAATGTGACCCTAAAACCTTACTCTTGTTAGAGACATGGAAATCATGTTTCAGATTGTTTGCATAAGCATCACATTTCAATGTATAATTACTTAAATATTATTTATTTTATAATAAGTGCATAATAATTGGTACAAAAAAGTTCTGTCTCCTGTTAGAATAGATAGTACCTAAAATACATATATATTTAAAACATATACCGTCTTTTCCAGCTTATAAGACGACTTTTGAAACAAAAAAGGTCAACCGAAAATTGGGGGTCGTCTTATACGCCGAGTATATCCCGAAAAATGTTTCAATATGTTGCTAAACAAAATTCGTTTGAATATTGCCATAAAACGAATTTTCCAACTCAATTTATCCTGTACCAATCACTGCAAGGCTACTCAGTCTCTATAACTCAGCCAATCCAAACAGGTTTTATATGCATGCAAATTAGACAATGTTCTGGACCCGAATCTACACTGTCAAAAGCCTGCTCAAGTGGGCCAGAGTCAGAGAGGAAGTCTATTCCAGTATACTCTTTGGACCTTTGCTTGTTGTGATTGACTCACTGTGGTACATACAGTTGCAGCACAGGAATGTTCTGTCTGATACAGCGAATATAGGCCTAAACCTATGTTTTAACTGCAAAATTAGGGAGTCATCTTATATGCCCAATAGTCTTATACGCCAGCAAATACGGTACTCCTTATGTTTATATATATATACATTAGTACATATGTGCCAATATATTAGTATGTATATATAAATAAAATAATTTAATAAGGAAGCCCTTACAATAACTGCCTGTCACTTCTTTTTATTGTTGTGTAATGGAAAGCATATTGGAGTAAAAGAACAAAAGTAAGTAGGGCTATAGGGACTGCTTTAAGATACACTCAGTTTCTGACTTTGAATATAAGTTCATCTTTCTGTGCCTCAATTTTCTAATATTATAAAAGTAGTGTTGAAACTTTATAATAAATAAATTCTACTTAGGTTCACAAATATATTCATTTATTCACTGACAATAGGAATATTTCTTTCCTTTTTAAAAACTTAGTACCTGAAATATGCTGGTGTTTGATTTGTCTACCACAGACTCTCGACCAATAAATGAAAAGAATCATGAAAAAGGATTAACTTTAAAGTCTGGATTTTTATTTTCATGGAATTCATTGTATAGATGCTTATATATAGATAGGATGAAGCTACAGAGTTTCAATATGGACTAAGACATTTGGATCAACATCACAGACATTTTAAAAATAGAAAGACATTTAAAATATTTAAATAAAAATATTTAAGATATTTTAAAAATAAAATGAAACGAAGATTCAATGGTTTAATTTAATCAGGTTTGATAAAAATAACAATAAAATTTTAACTGATATATAGAACTAAATAAACGTATTTTACATAGATATTATTATCCTTTTATATGTATATTTCTAACTTTAACTAATGACATGCATAATTACTTGTCATGGGCAGTTCGCCAAATTACACTATTTCATCTTTTGTAGAACTTCCACTGGAATACTTTAATTAAGCTCTCAACTTCTACTATTTTCATTTATTATTTAATGCCATCAACCTATATCTAATAACTTAGATAAGTTACGTGGCTTACAATTTTAAGATTACTATCCTTTATGATGCCATAAAAAGTTTTAGTTCAAAATCTTTGCCTTAAAGTTATGATCCTTATTTAATGTAGTCAGCATATATTGGGCATGTAAAATAAAAAGAAAGGTGGGTATATTCTGTAGATAAAATATTTTGTTTATATAAAACAGAGATCAGTATACAATGGAATACTTTAACCAATATTCATGCATAGTGTATATATATATATATATGTATGTATATCCCAGTTTGAAAGATAATAAGTTGGAAGTACAATTTGTTGGATCAGTTAAATGTACTAAAAGCAATATAATATTGCTAGTATGTTTCAGCTTTTAAACTATTAGCAGTTGCCTATACATAGATGGAATTATGCTAAGTGAAATAAGTCAAAGGGAGAGAAATAAACAGAATAATCTCACTCATCTGTGGAATATAAGAAAAATAAAATACAGTATAATATAAATGCCCAGAGAAAATAGAGATGAGGGTCGAACGAACCAGACCTGAATCAATAAAATCTGAAGCTTACCATAAAGAGTGGTAAGCACAATTAGAGAAATATCTACACTAACAACTACCATGACAATGACAGAGAAAGAAATACAAAGACTGTGTCGAATACAGACAGGGGATGGTGGTGGGGGGAAATGGGGACATTGATGGTAGGGAAGTTTTTCTGGTCAAGGGTGTGTGCATTTTATAACTGAAATCCAATTACAAACATGTAACATTGATACTTAAATGAAGAAATGTTTGAAAAGAAATTAAAATAAACTGTTACTAGTGGGAAATTTATGGGTGGAAGAGCTAGTACAGAATGTAAGGCATTTGCTTTGCGTGTGACTTTGTCTGCCAGGGCTGAGGTTCAGATCTTTTGTAATGTATAGTCCATTGATTACATTCCATGGTCATGAGCACAGAGCCAGAAATAGACTCTGAGCACTACCAGGCGTGCCGTCTTCCTAGATCAAACAGAACAAAAAACTACTTTGGGGGACTCTAGAGATAGTACAGTAGTAGTACTTGATTTGCATGCAGCTGGTCCTTGGCAATGCCAGAAGTTATTCCTTAGCACAGAGCCAGAAGTAAACCATTAGGTCAGCCAGATAAAATTCAGGCAAGAGAGAAAAAAAATAATGCAGGAAAATTTAGAAGTAGCCCACCAAATATACACATCCAAGCAGTAAAGAATTTTTTCTTTTCCCAAGCATAATCATGATTAGGCATCATTACCTTCATTATTTGTCAGTAAGATAAAGAAATAGAAAAACTTCCATTTTCAATTCATATTATTAGAGTTATGAAGCTGATTTTTCATTGCTGCCTAAGAAATTAGCCCATGACTTAAAATTTTACAAGTGGATCTTTGTTAACTTGTTTTGTGTGTGTGTGTGTGTGTGTGTGTGTGTGTGTGTAAATAGATCAAAGGAAATGGATTTATGCATTGTAGTTAAAAGACTTTGATTCAATTATTACAGAATACTATTAGAGGTTCCTAAGTCATCAGAAATTTTATTTTGGGGAACATATTTTCAAGTTTTCACATTGATTATAGGCAAATATTTTGTTTCTGTCACATGGCCAGATGCAGTTCCAAGTGTGGGTTGAGTTGTTGAAGAACCCATGATTTGGAAGCTTGAGAGAAGTGGCAAACTACATGCTTAGCAACTTGATAGTAAATGTCAATCATTTTTGCCATTCTGTTTCTTAGAAACTATTAAGTAAGGTCATACCTAGGTAATAAATAATGATGAGGAAATTTGCGAGAACCACTTTAGGATTTTTATGGATGAAACTATAAAAAACTACCGTATTTGCCAGCGTATAAGACGACCCCCTAATTTTACAGTTAAAACATAGGTTTAGGCCTATATTCGCTGTATCAGACAGAACATTCCTGTGCTGCAACTGTATGTATCACAGTGAGTCAATCACAACAAGCAAAGGTCCAAAGGGTATACTGGAATAGACTTCCTCTCTGACATGGCCCACTTGAGCAGGCTTTTGACAGTGTAGATTCAGGTACAGAACATTCTCTAATTTGCATGCATCAAAAGCCTGATTAGATTGGCAGAGTTAGAGAGGTGGTCTGAGCAACCTTGCAGTGATTGGTGCAGGATTGAGTTGGAAAATTCGTTTTGTGGCAATATTCAGACAATTTTTGTTTAGTGGCATATTGAACCATTTTTTCGGGATATACTCGGTGTATAAGACTACCCCGGATTTTCGGTTGACTTTTTTTTTTGTTTCCAAAGTCGTCTTATATGCTAGAAAATACAGTAGATATCTCTCTCTTTTTTCTTTCTTCTTTCTTTTTTCCTTCTTTTTTATTTTCTTCTCTTTCACTCCTTCCTTTTTTCCTTGCTCCCTCTCTATTTGTTAAAGTAGTTTAGACACTGATCAAATATTTAAGAATTAGGTAGAGGTTTTTTTTTTTTTTTTATCAAAATGTAATCTAGTTGTCTCAAATGTGCACCACATAAATAGGTTTTTTTGCTTTAATATTATCTAGAGAATAGCAGATGCTTTACGTTATGATAAAATTAATTGGTTATCCTTCAATTTCCTTTTCTGATGTTATAGCATTGTTTTAATGGGCAGGGAAATAATACTCTGAAATCATGTACCTCTACATGACAGAAAAGTATTGTTCTAAATTTTAATTTATTATAAACTTCTCTGTTTCTACTATAAGCTAACTTTTCCAAATCTTTCCAGTGTATTCAATGGTGTTGGGACTCAGAAAATATTGTGCAAAAGATGATAATGATTTCCTATTGTAAATAGTGTTGCAATAAAAATAGTTGTGAGGGGGTCCGGGAGATAGCATGAAGGTAAGGCATTTGCCTTTCATGCAAAAGGTCATCGGTTCGAATCCCTGTGCCCCATATGGTCCCCTGTGCCTGCCAGGAGCAATTTCTGAGCATGGAGCCAGGAGTAACACCTGAGCACTGCCGGGTGTGACCCAAAAACCACACAAAAAAATAGTTGTGAGGAAGGAATTTTTGTATTTTTTTATTTTACAAAAGTATCTGTATTTTTGTATTCCTAGAGTATATCCCTACGAGTGATATAGCTGGATCTTATGGAAGCTCAATTTCTAGTTTTATGAGGAATCTCCTTATCGTTTTCTATAAAGGCTGGACTAGATGGCATTCCCATCTAGGAATGATGAGTTCCTTTCTCTCCACATTCCCGTCAGCACTTGTTCAGTTGTTGTTGTTGTTGTTGTTTTATGATGTGTGCCAGTCTCTGTGGCGTGAGATGGTACCTCATTGTTGTTTTGATTTGCATCTCCCTGATGATTAGTGATGTGGAGCAATTTTTTTTTGTTTGTTTTTGGGTCACACCTGGCAGCGCTCAGGGGTTTCTCCTGACTCTACGCTCAGAAATCGCTCCTGGCAGACTCGGGGGACCATATGGAATGCCAGGATTTTAAGCACCTTCCTTCTGCATGTAAGGTAAAGTCCTCTACCTCCCTACTATCTCTCCAGCCCCACATGTTTTATGTGTCTTTTAGCCATTTTTATTTCTTCTTTGAGAAATTGTCCGTTTATTACTTCTTCCAATTTTTGATGTGGTTAGATGTTTTTCCTTGTTAAGTTCTATCAGTACCTTGTACGTCTTCAATATTAGCCCCTTATCTGATAGCTATTGGGTGAATAGTTTATCCCATTGTATGGGTG
>PVKC010001230.1:15131-34668 GCA_004027635.1 Crocidura indochinensis | reverse complement strand
ATATACACAATGGAATATTATGCAGTCATCAGGATAGATGAAGTCATGAAGTTTTCCTATATATGGATGTACATAGAATCTATTTGCTGAGTGAAATAAGTCAAAGAGAGAGAAATAGACATAGAATAATTTTACTCATCTATGGGTTCTTAGAAAAATAAAAAGACATCATTGTAATAATGCCCAGAGACAATAGAGGTGAGGACTGGAAGGACTGACTCAGAATATGAAGCTCACAAAGTTAGAAAAATAAGAACACTGACAACTATGGTGACAATGTCAGTGAATAAGAGAAGTAAATTCTTGTCTCGATTACAGGTGAGGGTGTGGGGAGGGAGATTGGGGACATGGGTGATGGGAATGTTGAATTGGTGAAGGGGGGGGTGTTCTTTTTATGACTGAAACCCAACTCTAATCATGTTTGTAATCAAGGTGCTTAAATAAAGATAATTAAAATGAAAAAATACTTTAAAAAGGGATTATTATCAATCATTAGTAATCAATTGATTAAGGCATTTTGAACAAGTGCTATATAAACAGTGTGAAATGAATGTTTCATTAAAATCTAATATTATACACTTATATACACATACATATATTACTTCCTTCTAGACTTTGCTGTAGATTTCTAACTCTTCATTAGATAATCAAAGCATCCTAATAGCTATCAATTGCCAATTATGTATTAAATGATTGTAAAAAAGAATTCACTTCTACAATTTATTTCTTTCCGTTTATCATAATTTTTCTCTATACAGGCTCAGGCTCTCTTTTTATTGAAATTTTTCATTTAATAAGGTATTTTCTATTTTATCTCTACAGACATCATCTGCTAATACTGACATAATAGGAATCATTTCTTATATACCAGGGACTTAACAGACTTCATTTCAAGGGTGGAGAAACAGTGGCTATTGCATTCTTAACATCTGAAATTCTGATACTTATAGGTTGTTATAAAATTAAATTATTTTCTGTATATGTTTTATTTTCTAGGTATATTTTTATTTACTAAGATAAGGGCTACATTATTTCTTGTATTTTTTATTGTTACAAATATAAAAAAGCCTTGTAGAATTATACACAATGGAAATAAAATTATTCAGAATGTCAATTCCCAGAAGCAGCTACAATTACTATTTAAGAAGCAAGTAAAATAACCATTATTTAAAAACATATTTTTCTAAGTATGTTGACATGTGATATAACTTAATAAAATTTCTTATTTTCTTTATTTTATAGAATGATTTCTTTCTTTCTTTTTTTTTTTTTTTTTGTGGTTTTTGGGTCACACCCGGCAGCGCTCAGGGGTCACTCCTGGCTCCATGCTCAGAAAGTGCTCCTGGCAGGCACGGGGGACCATATGGGGCACCGGGATTCGAACCGATGATGTTTTGCATGAAAGGCAAACGCCTTGCCTCCATGCTATTTCCCGGGCCCCTAAGGATGATTTGTTTCTTAAGAATATAAGTTTAGTAGTAGTTTTATATATGTATTTCTTTTGTTTGTTTGTTTGTTTGTTTTGTTTTTTGGGGGGCACACCCGGTGACGCTCAGAGGTTCCTCCTGGCTATGCACTCAGAAGTCGCTCCTGGCTTGGGGGACCATATGGGTACCGGGGGATCGAACCGCGGTCTGTCCTAGGCTAGCGCAGGCAAGGCAGGCACCTTACCTCCAGCGCCACCACCCGGCCCCCAGTATATATGTTCTTCTTATTATAATTATATTAATTGTTAAACTGCCTTTATTTTTGGCTGGCATTATTATGTCTTATATATTTACCTCTTTTAGAGAAGGCTTTGTTATGATAACTAGTTTTTACTGTTCTTTTCATAGTCCCTGGGCTTTTCATTAATAGTGAACAAATATTTATAAATGACTAAATAATAAAGCACTGAGTGGTGCTTAGACTAAAAAGTCTTTTTCTATATATTAAACATACATTGTATTTGTTTTGGCTCAACTCTTGCTCAATTTATTGTATATTTTACTTGGGAATGTCTTTTTAGCTAACGATACAATAGAAATTTTAATAAGCTTCTATTTAGGAAAGAACATTCGTTTGTAGCTGAAGCTTCAGCGACTTATTTTTTGTAGATATTCTTTAAATAACTATGTCAGTTGGCTAAATTCTGTACTTGGAAAGCATCAGACTTGACTATATTTTGTCATCTTTTTTTCACACATTACCTCTTAAATAAAATATTTTTGTCCTATGACTATGTTGTATATATTTACTGATTATAATATTAGATAATCACTTGAAATTTACTAAGGTTCTAAATACAAACATCATCAAATTCCAATTAATAGATTTAATTTACAACTTCTGAAAAATTTTATCTTCTAAAATATTGTAACCACACACATTATACAAAATATATGTACATATTCTATGTTGTCATCTTCTTATGAAAATTTGCATACAATGTTCAGTCATTTTCAAAATTTTAGAAAAAAGACTACATAAAAGAAAAAATTCAAAATAACTGTTAGCTATAATTTATAAATATCATTTTATTATTTCTTCTTTGTGTATATATAATATCAGTTTGCATTTCTTTCACTTAATTGTGCTATGAACATTATTTTATGTCAAATTTATTTATATTATGTATATTATTTTGTGTAATTAGTCATACCTCTTAAGATGAAAGATGACCCTGAAATTAAATTCAGTGACTTTATGAAGCAAAATGAATTAGTTAATTCCTCAATTAGCTAATTTAAATTGACTATTTAAAAATTTCCAAGTATTCTGCTTCACAAATTGAGGGGGAAATAATGGAGGGCACCAAGATCAAACAGTCATATGAACACTGAGTATAAATAAAAAATGATCAGATTTAAACACCAAATCCAAAGTCAATGACAACAGTATTGATACCCAATCTACAACAAGCTAGACACAGAAAGGACCACTTATACTAGCAACCCTGGAGGGAAAAGAAGGGGGTTATGGGATGTATGCTGGGAACAGGGGTGGAGGGAGGACAACACTGGTGGTGGGAATGCCCCTGATACAATGTCACTATGTACCTAAAATACTACTGTGAATGATTTGGAATCCACTTTGGCCAAAATAAAAATCATTAATAAAAACGTTTTCCAAGTATTAGTCAATATCAAATGTCTTATATGATGACCTATATGCCTCTTTTTTTCCCCTCCATCCATGCAATATAATATTCTCTTTAGTTTGTTTGAGTGGGGGCACATCCACTTGACGCACAGGGGTTACTCCTAGCTATTGCACTCAGAAATCGCTTCTGACTTGGGGGCATCATATGGGACAACAGGGGTTGGAACCTGGTCGCCTTACCTCTAGTCCCACTGCTCCGGCCCAGTTTGTTTGATTTTTGTGTCACATTATCAGTATTAACGAATTACTCTTGGATCTGTGCTCAAGATTCACTCCTAGTAGGACTCTCAGAACCGTATGTATGCTGGGGTTCGAATCTGCATAAGGTGCCTGCTTGCAAGGCAAGTGTCACACCTTTTGCACTATATCTGCACAATATAATATGTTGATGCAAGACGGGCCTTTTTATTTTTATTACCTCTTTTTATTACCGTTCATAATCTCTTTTTTTGTGATTCTACTAATTCAGTCTTCACAGTACTAAGAGTAATCTTTTAAGAATTTTATTTTTATAGTTCACTTATCATTGGATAATCTTCAATGGCTCTCTACTGTCACTTTGTATTTTTGAAAGATCAAAGCACATTGCATCTTTTGCACGCTGCCTCTTCCCAATAAAAAAAAGCCTGCTTTTTATCCGCAGATTTAGCACTCCATAAATTTCACTGATCAAATTCTGGTGATTTTATACTTCAGGGTATACATTCCTAAATAAAAAATGCAATTAAAAGCCAGTGGTAAAAAAAAAATAAGTGTACTATAAAGCAAAATGTGAGTTTCATTTAGATAAAAACTGAACTATTTCATTTCAGATAAAGATAATTTGGTTGTTGTGAGTTTATAATAAGATAAGTAGTAGAAAAGTTTTGAGTAAGAAGGCAATACCAGGAGGAAGCATTAAATGCTATATTTTATATGTAAAAACAGAAATGGGCTACAGAAGAATAAACTTCCATTTGGTACTGCTTAGCTATGCAGTCTCTTTCAATGAAGGAGTAAATATTGATTATAGGTTAAAGACAATTAAAATAATGGACCTGCAGCTGGCAGCCATGCCATAGAGTTCTTGGCACTGACAACATTTACCACATAAGCAATGACTGTCAAATGTAATGAGCAAACACATTTTCCAGGAAAAAGCATTTAAGATTCACTTGCCAAGCACAGAGTTTATATAATTTGTGGGTTAACACTTAAAAAGTGGAGGCAAGAGGCAAACGTGTTGATTTCAAAAGAAAAGGGGGAACATTTAAAAATCTACTTACATTTAAAAATTTTTTACAGACTGTGCACAACTGATTAAATATAGCTTGTTTTAAGTAGAAGAAATAAGTTCATGTATTCTGTCTAATGCTACTAAAGAGACCCTCCCTTAGTTCATTGCAGCTTTGCCAAGTTGGCAAAGACAGACAAGGAATGAAATTCTACTTTTGAGAATTTATGCTTGTAGCATATGGATGGCGCTTACTTCTTTATAAATATTCTACTTAAAAGTCCTCTCTTTTATTATGTTATCTGCATAATAGTGGTCAATAATAAACCAAAACACCTATCAGTATGAAAAAATTGTCCAGAATCCATGAAAACATGATCTATAACACAATTTGGAAAAGTTATGGTAAAGTTTCTTGTATTACCAGGCATATGTTGGATATGTTTTAAAATGTACTGAGATTAATAAATAAAAAATAGAGAAGTAAAGTGGAATTAGAGGCATAGGATAATAATCTAGTGCTGTAGTAATAGGTTAATAACAGTCAATAAATATAGTATATATAATTGGGGAAAATGAACTGTGTATAGTGTATAATGTATTAATATACTACAAACAATTCTACATTATAAAAAGGGTTTTTAAATTGGGTCTATTTATAATTTAATTTTTTGCTTTTAAATTTTTATTCACTTAGGTATGAGATTTAGAGTATTATAAATTATTATATCCCATGTTGGTAATTTCACCCTCCCTCCAGCAATAATATTCTCTTTGACCTCCCTTCCACCCCTTACCCTTAAATAATTTCTGTTCCTTTGTGTTGTTGTCTTTGACCCTTTGTTGTTAACCTGATGACTACATCAAGTACCACATATGATAAATAATTATGTATATAGATCTTTATTCTAATTGTTTTGAAGTTTTAATTTTATTTGTTTTTGTTTACTTTATTTTCCCTGATTGCTTTTAATTAACATACCTCATGATTTCATTCATGTTGCAATAAATGAAATATTTTTCTATCTTAGAGCTGTATAGTATTCCATAGCTTCTTGACAGCTTATTCACAGCTTCTTGACCTATTTACGTAGTTGAGTATTCGAAGTTTTTTTTCGCATCTAGATTATTATTCTAAGTGATATGAGGAACAGAGGTGTGCATCCTTTCAAATTAATGTTTTTGTTTTTCAGCAAATGCCAAGAAATAATAAACTAGGTAATATGGTATTTCTATTTCTATTTTGGAAATAATTCCATATTAATTTTCATAAATGCTGAACAAGATGATATTCGAGCCAAAAATTATAAGTGCTCATTTCTCACTCACCACAATACTGTCCACACTGATGTTTTTCTAGACCTCCTGATATGTGTCATTCTCATTAGTGTCAGATCATACAGACAAAAAGAGAACAAATCAATCATCAAGAAACTAGTGTTTGTATAATGAATGAATAAATAATAAATCACTGTGAACCCTATTAAGACACTCATGAAGAAAATATATGAAGACATCAGAAATGATAGAAGAGTAAACAATAAACTCAAAAATACAAATAGCCATAATAGCTTACTATAAACAAAATTTAAGCCACATAGTTTAATAGACAGGCCTGCTGTTTTGTAACTTGTTTTAAATATAAAATATTTATTTAAGCACCATGATTACAAGCATGATTGTAGTTGGGTTTCGGTCATAAATAGAACACCCCCCTTCACCAGTGCAACATTCCCAACACCAATGGCCCCCATCCTTGTCTGTATTCAAGACAGAAATTTTACTTCTTTCACTCATTAACATTGCCGTGCTAGTTGTTACTGTAGTTATTTCCCTAACTGCACTCACCACTCTTTCTGGTGAGCTTCATTTTGTGAGCCAGTCCTGCTGGCCCCCATCTTTATTGTCTCTGTGTATTTTTATGATAATGTTTTTACTTTTCTTAAAACCCCTAGATGAGTGAGACTATTCTGTGTCTATCTCTCTCCCTCTAATTTATTTCACTCAGCATAATAGATTTCATGTACATCCATGTATAGGAAAATTTCATGACTTCATCTTTCCTGATGGCTGCATAATATTCCATTGTGTATATGTACCACAGTTTCTTTAGCCATTCACCTGTTGAAGGGCATCTTGGTTGTTTCCAGAGTCTGGTTATTGTAAATAGTGCTGCAATAAGTATAGGTGTGAGGAAGGGATTTTTGAATTGCATTTTTGTGTTCCTAGGGTATATCCTAGAAGAGGTATAGTTGAATTATATGGGTTTTTGAGGAATCTTCATATTGTTTGCCATAAGGCTAGACTAGACAGCATTCTCACCAGCAGTGAGTGAGTTCCTTCCTCTCCACAACCCCACCATCTTTGATGCATCCTACAAAGTCATAATAATAAAAATTTCTTAGCATTGGGAAAATTGGTCTT
The DNA here is from genome assembly GCA_004027635.1 of Crocidura indochinensis. Classification (NCBI taxonomy): domain Eukaryota; kingdom Metazoa; phylum Chordata; class Mammalia; order Eulipotyphla; family Soricidae; genus Crocidura; species Crocidura indochinensis. The sequence continues at coordinate 27,890 of PVKC010001230.1, read as the reverse complement.
CTAACCAATAAAGAATTGAGACTCCTGATTTAACTTCACAGATTTATGAAATGTTAATCCATGAAAATGGAAATAATTATACAAAAATGGAAATACTACTGCCACAAAACCTAGTAATAATGATATAATATGCACATTTTGAAGTTTTATTGTTATTGTTCATATTTCAGTGTTATTGACTGTTTTTTAGTGTAATTGACTCTGGTTGATAAATAGAAATTCTGCAAATCTCTAACACTTAGCGCTTTGCATGGCTCCAGGCAAGCTAAGTGAATCATGTTTTATGAAATAACACCTAATAGTTATATGAACAGAATTTGATTTCAGTTTTGCTTCCTGTGCTTAGTTGGAATAAAAATCGTAATTCCAGGCTGATGGTCGCTATTTGAGATAGTAAAGTTCTGTATCTAGTACGGTGTTTGTTGATTTTTACCATGATGGCTTAAAGGTAAGAAGTTTAAATATTTAGGCAAAATGATATAACTTTCAGGAAACTAAATACGTTTGCATTGTCATGTAAATAATAAATTTAAATTTTAAATATTTAAATTAAATTGTTACTAAGATTTGTTAATATTTTCAAAAACAAATTCCATGTAAAAATAAAGCATTCTTTTTATGTAAAAAAATCCAACCAATTTTTCAATATTATAAATAATTTACTCAAATTTTTCTTGCTCAAACATAATCTTGCCATCAAATGATTTTATATTGTGAAATAAAAAAATTGATTACAACCTAAATATCACTTGTCTTACTTTCGTTATTTTAGTATATGAAGTGACCTAGAGTGAAAAATTAGATGTTATATCTTAAATCTCATTTGACTTTAATTCTAAATCTTACACCTATCAATCCGAGTAGATGGTTTTAAATTCTAAGCTTTGCAACTAATAAATCTTTTCCAGAATAAAAATTCAAATTTATCTTTATAAAATGTCATTTCTAATTTTAAAGAATTTGTGTTCTGTACAATTCTTTGGTTTATATTTGTTAATATAAATGAAAAAAAAAAACAGTGAAGAATTTGCTTGTAACTATGTTAACTAAAATGAACTGACTGAAAATAATGTTCCCTAGATATAAACTTTTGTGTTTTTTGGGGGGCAGCCGCAGTAATACTCAGGGATTCCTCCTTGTGGGACTTAGGATACCATATGAGATGTGATCAGTCTAGTGCAAGGAAAGCAACTTACCTGCAATACTCTCTCCAATTCCAAAGAAACATTTTTCAGCTTCCATAAATATATGTTATAGGGATATGAGATATTTGTATAATTAATACAATTGTATTACTATCTTCAGCATATGTGTCAATTCTATTTTTACTGTGTCACCATTAAAATATCATATTCTATTGTATATGATCTCTACTTTAACCCAATTGGACAGTGAGCATTTGGGTCAAAGGTACCATCTGCATGCATTTAAGAACTAGAAAAATCTTTTCTTTTTACCTAGAAACATTTTGTTCAAATGAAAAAACAATTTCTTTTTGTTTTGGGGTCACACCCAAGCGATGCTCAGGAATTACTCCTGGCTATGCTCTCAGAAATGGAACGCCAGGGGGATCTAACTGTAGTCAGTCCTGTGTCAGTCATGTGCAAGGCAAACAGCCTGCCACTGTGCTATCACTCTGGCCCCACAAATGAAAAATTTTAACAATAAAATTTAAACTCAAACCATGAATTATAGCTAATAAATTTTTACTGTATAAAACAAGTTTCTCAGTGACTAAGGCTATGTTTATGTTATGCTAGTGTATTGTTTCCTTTTAGTATTGTCAATTTTTATTTTTTTTGTTTTTTGTTTTTTTTTGGGGTCACACCCGGCAGTGCTCAGGGGTTACTACTCCTGGCTCCATGCTCAGAAATTGCTCCTGGCAGGCACGGGGGACCATATGGGGCACCGGGATTCGAACCGATGATCTTTTGCATGAAAGGCAAACGCCTTACCTCCATGCTATTTCCCGGGCCCCAGTATTGTCAATTTTTAAAATTATTCTTGGATATATATTTTAGGAGCCAAGACCTTCAAAATATATTTATAATTGCTAGTATATAATATTATTTACATATTATAATAAAAATATAAGTATATTCATGTACTAATTCTGCAAAACTTTTAGTGATCTATACTACATTTACAATATGTGCTTTGTCTTACTCAGCCAATACTATATAGTAAAAATTAAATGAAATTTTGCTGATATTTACTTTTTAGTTCTATCCACAAGTTATTTTTCTAGAATTAAATTTTACTTATAGTTAAGTGATTGGTAATTATTAACATTTGACTAGCTTTTGTTGATATCCAGTTCTTTTACGTACAGCATTCCCTTTGAACTCTTTCTACATGAGTTTTAAAAATACATTATTTGAAGGATAAAAATTTAACATTTAGAAATCTATTTTAAGTTTTTATAACTAGTAAGTAATAAAAATTAGACTCAGACATACATTATTTACACTAAATTGTTTAAATTTTCTTCTAGACTGTTGACTTAGAAATTTATCAATGCCTTACACCCAATGACATAGGATGAATCATGGTTTGATCCCCTGGTGTCCCATATGGTCCTCCAAACCAGGATTACTGGAGTAATTTCTGAGTATAACCAGGTGTATCCCAAAAACCAAAATAAAAAGGACAAGAATTTTAAAATGAACTTTGATAAACAGTGGCATTGATCACTATATCTTAGGTTCTTCACTTCAGATCTACCTTACACATGATACTTACAAAATCATAAAAATGCCAGAGTTCTACAAACTCAGTGGATAGTCTAAATTAGTTACTAAATAAGAAAAAACATATTGTCCTTGACATGAATTTTATTACATTAACTTTCTATTTGCAAACTATTTGATTCCTAGGATTTTTCTGGTAATAACTATAACTATTGATAATTGTGCCAAAAATATTTAAAATATGTATAACATTATAATTCTGGAAAACTATTCTCATTAAAGTGATTTTTTAGATAAACCTAATATTTACCATCATATATTCGTGAAAATCACAGGAAGGCTATATATAATAGGTGGTTCATTAATCCTTTGTTTAGTCCTTTATTTTATTTAAACAAGATACAACCTTTCTAATTACTCTAAAATCTATAGTTATTAATGAATAAGAGGCTTAAATTATTACTGATATATTACCTAAACTATGATATGCAGAAATCCAACCAACAACTACAAGAACAAAACTTTAGGTGTATGCTCCTTGGACTAGATAGCAAGTTGGAACTCCTATTTGTTTTATTGACAATGAAAGAAAAACTTAAGGAAAAACTCTGCTTGCGGGCGGCTTCTGTCCCTGCTCCAGTGGGCTTCAATGAGCCCACTTTAGGGAGTGAATAAACATAGATGCCGAAATATGAAATAAATAAGAAATGAGAGATCACACAAATGAATTGTATGGGCACAACATGTCCTGGCAAGTTTTAATCTCTATGTTGGGCATAAATAAAGGGCAAAACCAGTCTTACTTATGAAAGGAATTTATGCATTGACAAGAGGTGGGCGTGTAGAGAAAAAACAAAAATATTAACAGTAGGATTGTTGATAGTTAAATGACAAATGATTGGCTAAGCTTAATTGGAAAGGGTCTATCTAAAAAGTTAGAAGGGAGAAAGTATAATAAAGAGAGGGTTGCCTGATATGTGTAGCTGGGCCAATTTTACAGGTCTGCTGTCTAGCAGGCAAAGGTTGCTTTTCTGCTATTGTGTTAGCAGAGAGCTAAGTTAAAGAAATATAAATTTTGTTGCTGGCTAGTACTTACAGAGATTTAGGATTAACTTTGCTGACTGACATTTAGATGAAAATATGGCTGACCAGAAGAGAGGAAGCTTGTCTTAGTTTTAGATTTTGGTGCTAGGATTTTTCTCTGGGAAAAAGAATTTGATTGAGGCCATAGTTTGGCCTTAATTTTTCAAGGGAGAGATAGCCAAATAATATGAAGGAAATGGAATGTCAGTAACATAACATGGTATGAATCTGAGAAATTTGGGCATTCTTTTTTTTTGTTTTTTTTTTTTTTGGGGGGGGTCACACCCGGCAGTGCTCAGGGGTTACTCCTGGCTGGCTCCATGCTCAGAAATTGCTCCTGGCAGGCACCGGGGACCATATGGGGCACCGGGATTCGAACCGATGACCTTTTGCATAAAAGGCAAACGCCTTACCTCCATGCTATCTCCCGGGCCCAGAAATTTGGGAATTCTTCAACTCTCCATGTAAGGGCAAATCTCCTTTTGCAGACATTTTAAGGAATCCTGTTGGGAATTTTCAGCTCTCAGCTCCAGGAAAGTTACATCTGGTGGGCCTGCTGAATTCCCCTTAAATGGAGATGCCTTATGTATGGTACGACAAGATTCACCTTTGACTAATTTTAGGTAACAGTTAATTTTGAAAGATAGTCACTTAAGCTAATATTCAAAGATAGCAAATCAATGGCCATCAGAAACTCATACTGATATTCATCTTTCTGTTTTTATTTGGGATTACAAACCTCTAGGTTACAAATTTTCCCTTTATAGAAACAATAATGATGAAAGTGTTTGAAGAGTTTTGCTAAACTACTCGTTGAATTTCTTGACCTGTGCTTTCAAAATACATTCCTTAAAGAATTCACTTACACAAATTTTGATATACCCAAATATATTGCATTATTTTTGGTGCAATTTTAAATGTTTAATAGCAATTATAGGCAGCAATGTCATGAAAATTGAATAATATATTTTAAAGAAATAAAATAAATAGTTTTTAAAATTAGATCTAAGGCTGAAGTGTTATATATACAGTATAATCAGCATAAAAAAGTGAAAAATTCACATGCTTTAGTACAAGGTTTCTTGCCAATTCAATGGGACCATTTTAATGATGAAATATTGCAAAATAGAGACCCCTAATATACATTGAACTGAGCCAGGCCATTTTATAAAAGCTGTCATTGCTTTTTCTACTCATAGTATTATTATTTTAATTCTTAAACTTGAAGGTCTAAATATATAGACACATATTAAATATAAACCATCTCAAAATTCAATGCACTTGTCATCAAAGAAGCAACACAAACACAAAATTTCTTTTGAATACCTGCAAGATGAACATGAGTTACAGAGTAGAACTGTGATGATTAATATGTTAGCTTATGCTATATTAATGGATACCTAGATCACAGTATAATATTATTTCTGATTATGCATGTTAGGTTGTTTCTCAAAAAGATTATTATTTGAATCTGTGAGTCGGTGGACTGCATAAAAATTTTGCTTTTCTCATTGTAGTAACATCATAAAATCCACCTAAGAAAGGATTTGTTGGTCAGTCTTTGTATTTCTGTCTGAACCTGTATCTATTCTCTGTCTAGCTCTCTGTTTGATGACTGATGGAAAATGAGAAAGAGACCTACTATTTTTCTCTAGAGAATACTGACTGAAAGGTTATATATTTTTAATACAGAACGAATAAAACTTATTGCCTTATTTTAAAAATTTAGTTTTCAAATATTCTATTGTAGTTAAGGCAACATATTTAGAATAGTGTTAAGGTGTATGCTATTAATATAGAGTTGTAAAGCCTTACAGTCAGCAAAGTGCCCAACACTGTCAACCAAAGTCATTATGTTATTTCTTAATAATACCAGATTTATATTCCGGATACATATTTGTCATTCTTGCTTATATTTTTCTAATTTTTCTTCTCTATATACAATAGATGCAGGGCATTTTTCTATTTGTGTCTTTCTACCTTCGGTCGAATGTTACTTACATTATACATCTCAATAATCCAGTTTCATTAAGGTGGAATAAATTTCAATATTTGTTACAGCTGCATCATAGTCCACTCTGTAATTTCATATGCCACATAAAGTTCATTAATTTGTCATTAGAAAAGTTTTGTTCTGTTTTGGGGCTACACCTAGTGATGCTCATGACTCATTACTGTAACTTTATTCAGTGATCACTGAACTAATGGTACTTGAATTGCTGGTAATTGAACACTGGTTGCAAGGAAAGCAACCTTTCCATTGCATATTATTTCTGATCCCAATGATGATTGGATTAACCATTTGGTACTTCATCCTTTTCCCTTTTTGGGGGACAATAAGTGATGCGAGGACTAGAACACCAGTTAGCTTTGTACAAGGCAAGTGCTCTACTGGTTTTACTATATCTATTCATTAGACTTTTGGATTGTTTGTATAACCTAGTCATTCTACTATGGACTACAATGGACATAAGAGTGCACAAATGTTTTCAAAATTAATTTCTTTGAGGTTTAAGGAAAATTCTATTGATTGAGATTTCAGGGTGTAATATAAAATATATTGCTAGCTTCCATTTATATTTATATGTAAACCATTAAATTATTGTTATTATTTTCTTATTTGGAAGAGGGTTTGGACCACACCCAACAATGCTCAAGGCTCACCTTAGGTTCTGTAAAGAGGGATCACTGATAATATATCACTGATGATACTACTCAGGAAGCCTTACAGAGGCTCCAGTATTTTAAACTGGGTCAGTTTTACCCAAGGCAGGTACCCTATCTGCTGTACTACATCTCTGGAACATGTACAATCTTTTTAATTTTATGTATTGTAACCTCTTTTTGCCGTCATTTTTTATTTTGTTGTTATTTTAGCCACACTCAGCAGTTCTCAAGTTTACTCCTGTCTCTACATACATGAATCACTTTTGTAAGGATAAAGGGACCATATGGAATGCTGGGGATTTACCCTGGATAGGCCACATGCAAGAAAAATATCCTATTCATTGTACTATCAATATGGCCCCTGTGTGCTATCTTTATCAATAGAATTAAATATATGAAAGTGCAGTTAAAGTCCATGTCCTGTAGAGTTCTTCGAGTAGATTTTAATGTATTCTATGGTTTCTGATCAAATCTAGAGTTTTAATGCATTTTGAAATAACTTTGGTGTATGTTATGAGATATGTATAAGTTTCATATTTTATGCATGTGACTAGTTTACCAACACTATGCTGAAAGACTTTATGCTAGCTTTCTAGACTGTTTCTTTCTCTTCCTCACTAGCATACACCTATTTCTACAGTGTAGAACTACGATTACTTTTCTGTTTGAATTCCTTTTCATTTGTTCTCTGAGATTTGATAGAAAAGGAGGGAAACAAAGCACGTTATTTCTTTATATCCACTGTAAGTGTAAATTTTTTTTAATGAAGGAGCACTCATCTGAAGGAAGATGTATGTTTTAAACTCAAAGTTTGCAACCACAAAGCTTACATTTAATACTCTTATACTTGTAGCATAACAAAATTTTAAAGAAAATCTAAAATAATTTTAAAGTTAAGTTTTCATTTCTTTGCTGGGGTATTTTGTCTGTAATCCTATTTTATAAAGCCTCTTATTGTGTTTTCTTATAGTAGAAGAGTTTTCAAACACGAGATCTCTGATTGAATTGGAATTTCTACTTTCATTTTTACCCACAGGATTGGATTTAGTGCATGTAATCTCTAGACAATGCTTACTCTGATGGCCAAACAGATGTGTGTTACAAAATCTTCACCAACAGTTCAATATTCTATACTAGGTGCTTATTCACATCAGTAGTTCTAAATTCACATATAGAAAATATTGACTGTGACATATCCCTGTTTTATAAGGCATTATAATCCATTATAATGGAGCGTATAAATACAAAAGCAACTGATATTATGAATATAGAAAAGGATATATGATAGAATCTAGAAGAAATAGATCAAAGAACAGTAACAAATAGCAGAAGTAGATATTAGAACAGTAATAATACACTCATACTTCATATCCATTAATTAGGAGAGGATTTACATATGCATAAATGAGATGTTTGTATATTTTAAGCATCTGAAAAGAGTTGTTAGTGCTTGATTAAAACCACTGATATGCAGTCTATTATTAGGTAGCTTGAGAGATAAGCAAGGATCAGTTCACTAGGAACTTTGCAATCAAATCAAGATATTGGATTTAATTATTCAGGCATTCTCTTAAATTGAGGTAGTGACATGATTGTTCTTAGGTTGGTTTTAAAATTTTCTTGGGGCCCGGGAGCTAGCATGGAGGTAAGGCATTTGCCTTTCATGCAAAAGGTCATCGGTTCGAATCCCGGTGTCCCATATGGTCCCCTGTGCCTGCCAGGAGCAATTTCTGAGCATGGAGCCAGGAGTAACCCCTGAGCACTGCCGGGTGTGACCCAAAAACCACAAAAAAATATATATATATATAATATATATATAAATATATATATTCTTTGTGGACTAACTAATTACTAGATTATGACAAATAAAAGGGTAATTAATATATCTAAAATTTGTAAATTAAGTTTTTATTAAAACAATACTTATATGAATATAGATAATACTAAAATTACATATCTGGCATTAAATATTTGGTTCTTTTATTTTTCTAGTACTGGCAATCAAACTTAGGGTTTTAAGCATGTATTCTAATACAGAACAATGGTGAAGATGAATTCAATCATGTCACTATAAAGATTATTCAAAGGGGTGTCTTTGAGGAGTGTTTAAACATTCTGTCTGTTATAAAATATAAAATTCTTACTTAGTTTTAATAGTAAGTACATTTTAAATAGATGTATTCTGATTTGCTAGTTCTTTCTTGTAGAGTTCTAAGTGGAAATATTACACTATCTGATTAATAGTTTCTTCATATTTGCATATATTTTGTGGCTGCAGAATATTGTAATTTGTTGCACACTATGTAACAAAACAATGAATACGAATGTTTAATAAATATCAAGCTTATTTAAAACTAGAAAGTAGATGCATTGATGTTTAACTAAAATATGAATCATAAGCCTTAACAAAACTTAATAAAAAGTCATAAAAACAAGATAGTAGAGCAAATAACTTATAAATACCATAGTTTTTTTTTCAAGTTGGAAATACACATGCAGACGTAAGAAAGTACCTATTTATTTAAACTGATTGTGTATACTAGAATTGTCACAATGGAGAAAAACATGCAATGATGCATTTGAAATTTTTAATATGTTTATTTATGGTTAAATCTCTTGATTTCTAAAACATCTTTGAACATAAACTTCAAAGAATAGAAACTAATGTATTTGGAATTTGTTTATAATTGAGACTGAAATTTTTCTAGAAATAATTTATTTTAATGATACTCTATATAGGACAAACACTGTGATGTATTTCTAAGACAAAGATATTAATATCAAATGCACATACAAATCTTTGTTGTCATAATTTGCCATTCTGGTCAATATTTTAATATTTGGAAATTCTCTTCATTCTCAACTGCTCCTTAGGCATCCAAGAAATAGGTTCTAGGGTTTGAATGAGAGCTGAAGAGAGAAATATAAATACTGAGTTGTCTCAATATCCATGTTACCAGTTAGCTTAAAACTAAAACTAATATTCTAGAAGGGTTACCGTTTTGAGCCTTTCAGTGTAGTAGGGGCAGGAAAGTAGGAGCAGAAACCTAAGAAAGATATTGATTACTACCCACTACGCTCCTGGCAGATGAAAGGAAGTAAAAGAACTTGATTATTAGAATACTCATATTGGTGAATTAGGATCCCATCTTTAACCATCTATAAATGAGTCATAAAAGTAAGATCACAATATGTTAACAATAACTGGCATTGTTGACCTAAGATGCACCCATTTATAAGTCAACAATTCTGCTCATGCCATTGTATCCCACTGTTACTTCTATTGAGCTTCCTGTTTTAATATATTTTAAATACTTATTACTCTTTATTAATAAATGTCTTTTTACTTTAATTTTTGGTTTGGGGGATATTTATCGTACCGTTTTGATCTTACTTCTGGCTCTATGCTCAGGAATCACTCGGGTCAGCCATATGTATAGAAACTGTCATTTTCAATGTACTGTTTCTCTAGTTCCAAAATGAAATATCTTAACAAAGCTAATTGACATCTAATGCTTATTTTTCTAAGTGTACAGACTGTATTTTCATACTTTAAAGCTTGGGTTTGTAGCATGATCTCATTTTAATTTAAATGTCTTAACATGATGATAAATAAGTTAACACAGTGTCTTGAAACTAATACATATTTTTCACCAGACATTTTCAAATAAATTATTTTGAGGTATTATCTAATTCATTATTCATCATAAGCCTTGAGATCAATATTAATAGTATGAAAGACGTTATTTCCCTAAGGAACAAAGCCTTTAGGTGATAGATTCAATACTGAAATCCAGTCTATCAGAACTCTAAGAAGAGGAAATTAACTACAAAGGTTTAACTGTTAACATCCTTAAGATTTTATTTTCTGAAGTAATTTCAATTTTTGTTCTTATTTGAACTACTCAGAGTATGAATGTGGAATGATAGTAGAAATGCAAAAAGTCTTGTGAAAAAAGGACACCCAATTATAATACAAAATTATTACAATTTGTTTGCTTATTTTTATTAGTGTTTTGTCATAATTTTTTAACATTTTATATACATATAAAGTACTTGGTAGAATTCAGGGCAAGATAAGTAATTCACTGGTTTAATTTGTTTCTTTCTTTTCTTTAAATTATATTGAAATGAATTAGAGTTAGGAACAATAATATGGTGGTGTTAGAAAAAATAAGAATGAAGATAGATAACTATAGAAGATATTTGTTTGAGATTTCTTTTACACATAGTTTATAGTTTATCTTATAGGAATGATTTGAAAATGAAAGTAGAAACTTGCTTCCCAGTCTTTAGGTATAGGACTCTAAAAATTGGAGGTCAATCCCTATGAAATAAAGTCTTAGGGAAAAGAAATTTGAACACAATCACCAAGTCAGCAAGAGCTGGAAGAGCAGATTTTGGACCAAACAACTAGTTAATTAATTTAAAGATAGCTAGATATGGGCTAGCATTGCTCCATGTACATAGCAAAAGTGCTGAGGTATTTGATTCTGGAAAAGCTTATTAAATACTATCTATAATTAATGTTGGGTATATTCTACTTTCACGGAATCTCAAGGCATACATTATATTGTAAAGGCAAAAGGAACAGAATATTAAGCATTTGTCATGTGCACATAGGGGCAGTGCTGGAAAAAGGTGCCCCTGAAAGTATACAAAAGTGCTGCTTTGGTAAGAATCTTATTTAAGAAATCAGTTATTGAAATATTTAATGTGTCTGTCTCAAAATATTTTTTTTTGGTTTTTGGGTCACACCTGGCAGTGCTCAGGGGTTACTCCTGGCTCCATGCTCAGAAATTGCTCCTGGCAGGCACAGGGGACCATATGGGGCACCGGGATTCGAACGGATGACCTTTTGCATGAAAGGCAAACTCTTTACCTCCATGCTATCTCCCGGGCCCCTCAAAATATTTATCCTTTTTTTTTCTGAAAGTAAAATATGTCTTATTCAGAGGTACTGAGGAAGGGAAGGTAAAGAAGAGAGAGAGAGATAGAAAGAGAGAGGGCGAGAGAAACAAAGAGACAGAGAAGATAAGAGCACAGGCTTCTCCAAAGACAGAGATTCCCAGTACATGTCCCATCATTAAATTATGAAAGAACACATCTCGGTATAAAAGTACATCTCGAATAGGGAAAAGTAGAGATATGTGCTTGGAAACTATGTGCCCAGGCAGCACTTGTGTGCCTCTCCATTTACTCTTATTTTTATGATCAATGACTTTAATGATATTGACAAAACTAACATTAAATAAAATAGTTATAAAATGCAATAGGATGCTACTTATTAAAAACAAATAAACTCTAGGAATAAAATCATAATGAGGTTTGCACATATATTGGAGAAAGCTTTTTAATTCATATTGTGTTAGAAGAAAAAAATGCATAGTCATATGTTATCCTAAATAAAAGATTTAGTATTGTGAAGACATTTGCTTCAAGTGAAGCAATATACTGAACCCAAAATCCCGCATATAAACTCTGAAACTTCTTGATATAAGAAAAACAACTGTCCAGACTCTTTGACATATGTACAGTAACCAAAAAGCATAAACAGGACAAAAATATGGGAAGATTTGTTTTTAAGCTGTAAAAACAAGAATTATTAAAAGAACATTATTTTAGAATATGAATTCATAAATTTAACTGAGTGTATATATATTTACATGGGATAGCTTTCTGATTGAGTGACTTATCAGATAAGCATATAATGTGCAAGTAGTTTGACAAAAGATAATTAACAAAAATTAAAAAATGAAATTAGAAAACACAAACAATAATCATTATATCCTTATCATATACTAGTTTACTAGGGATTTCCTAGCAAATTATCATAGACCTGAAGAACTAATTATCTTCAATGAATTCTCCATGATTCTATTGGCTTTTTTATGAGATTAAGGAAGTATGAGATTGGGTATTCAGAGAATTCATTTTTTCCTGAGGTCTTTTCTCAATTATTGTTTGACGAGATGACTATCAGCTCCCTGTGCCTTCACAATCATCTATGTGTAAATGCCATAACTGCTTACTTTGAAGGCACCTTGTAGGTTGTATTGAGTGCTACCTGTATGACCTCATTTTGTCTTATTTTTTAAATAATTTTATTGTGACCAACGTGAATTATAAATCTTTCACAGTAATATTTGAGGAACATAGTGGATTTGAATCACCACTAGTGTTGTCCTCCCTCCATTTCTGTTACTAGCATCTCCTTCCTTTGTCCCCCAGACTACTAGGTTAACTGGCCCCCTATGTTTATACCTTCTTGAATAGTGACTATTGATTCTGTTCTCGTTGACTTTGTGCTTTTTTTTTT
>PVKC010001230.1:0-15031 GCA_004027635.1 Crocidura indochinensis | reverse complement strand
AAAAGACAAAAGACAGAAACGTACAACAAAAACAAAATAAGTGAAACAAAAAAAGAAACAAAAATCCAAAGACCAAAACCTGCGACTACAAAAAACCACCACAGTAACAAATACAATAACCAAACAAAAACCAGGAGAATGAAAGGAAAAAAGAAAGAAAAAATAGAAAAAAAAGAAAAGAAAAAAGGAAGGAGGGCTGATGTGGCAAGGTTTATTTTGCTTTTGTTTTTGTATAGACACACTCACACTAAATATTGGGGAAATTGGAAAGGGAATTATCTTGGCCTAAAAGATAGAAGGTTTCTTGGCCCTTGAAATATAATTTTATGGGAATAACTACAGGCTCCATAAACACTCTTTTTCACACCCCAAGGAATTTTTATGATGCCAAGAAACTTTAGGATCTGAGTGGATGATAGAATCAGGCCTATAACTTGAGATCTTGGTATTTGCACAAGTCATAGGATGAAGCCTAGGATAGCATCCTTCTTTATGTTCTAGCAGTTCTGTTCCATCACTCTTGCAATCAGTCTTCCATAACTGGTAGTCTTAGTTTTTGCACAGATCCTAGGGTAGTCTATCATTATGTTTCCAGAAGAGCTCTTCTTTCGCAGTTGTCAAAGTCAGACCTCTGGAATTAGAGAGCTTGGTTATTGTACAAATCCTAGACTGAAGCCTTTCTACGGTCTTTCTTATTGGTCCTGTAAGGCTTGGTAGTCCAGATGCTGCTCTGATGCAGAGAAATGAAGAGATAGTCACTCAGGCAAAAGATCATGTAAGTTCTTTATTCTGACCGACCATGGTCCAATGTTCGTTCAGAACTGAACAGAGGCAAAGGACCATGAGGCTTTCTTTGTTCATCCTTATATACCTTAAGAAGGGGAGGGGGGAAGGAGGGAATGGATGATTCCCTTATAAGGTCATAACCTTATAAGATTATGAGACACTTTAGTGTAATACAGGTTCCTTATAAGGGCATGACATCCACTAAGGTAATACGAGTTCCTTATAAGGGCATGACATCCACTAAGGTTAATATAAACTTCCTCTTTAGGACAAAAAGGGTTAGATACAAAAAGCAGCTATAAGTGGGGGCTGGTGTAACTAGTTGTTGATTTTCCTTTCAGTCCCAGGATAAGTTCTGCCCAATCACCGTTGTCAAGATCAGTCTTCAGTAGTTAGCAATCTTGGATTTTGCACAGATCAAAGGATGACATGTCTTCCTATTTCATCTTACCACTAGATAATTAGATAGGACAGATCTAATTAGATCAAATTGTTGGTGTTTCCTTATTGTTAGACTGTAATATCAAAACTGACACAAGTTGGTGCTAGAGCAGTATTAGGAATTTGCCAGGGGTAGTTTGGTTCCTGGTGCTGTTGCAGGGAACTGTATTCATTCTATGTCTGGGTTCTAGGGCTCAGGATTAGAAGGTTGCTCTCTGATCTTGTGGAGTCTAAGTTGTCCACAAAACACATGTTCAAGGTGGGAGGTGTCCCTGTATTAAAAAATGAATGGGTTCTTATGCCTAGTAAATACAAACTTGTTTATAGTATGCCTTTGCAAAAAGGAATGGTGCCATGCTATATTGCTGCTGCATTTGGGGGTAAGAACGTCATGCTACACAGTCTCTTTACCCTGGTTTTGATCTGAGCTTTTATACCAGGCAAGACTTTTTCTTGTATATACCATATATACATATAATACTCCATGAACGAATACAATGGTCTAATAGGGTAGAAACTCCAAGCACCGTACTTGTCAGCATTTATTGAGGAGAAGTGTTCAAATCAAGTGGAAGAGGAGCAACACAAAGTCTCGACTATCCATTATATCAATAAGAAACCAGCAACGATGAAAACAGTTCTTTAGAGTGAACAGGTATACAATCATCCTCTAACTACAAAAGTCTATAATAATGTCTTAAGGTATGTATTCACAGAACCAGATGAATGGATGGGAAGCCAGAGACTCTAGCTACAGTGATTACTAACAATATGTTTAAATCCTTCAATTTTGCCAAGTATAAAATAACCCTTCAACTTCTTTGTCCACAGTCGCTCTTGAAAACAAAGGGTGGACACCCTAATTTTACACTTCAGTGCTCATACTAGATATCAAATATAGTGTCCATTATGATAATATATTGATAAAATATTTTACTTATTTTCTTTTATTTATGTCTCCTATTAGGAACTAAAGCATATATCATTAAGACCACTGAAACAGTCAATGGTGTACCACAGACTTGTTACAGGTCCTACTCATTGAATATGTTTTTCTCTCTCTCTTTTCCCTATTTCTTCTTTCCTTCTCCCATTTCTTCTCCCATTAGTTCTTCTTCTTCTCCTTCTCCTTCTTCTTCATCTTCTTCTTCTTTTCCTTCTTCTTCTTCTTTTCCTTCTTTTCCTTCTTCTTCTTCTTCTTCTTCTTCTTCTTCTTCTTCTTCTTCTTCTTCTTCTTCTTCTTCTTCTTCTTCTTCTTCTTCTTCTTCTCCTCCTCCTCCTCCTCCTCCTTCTTCTTCTTCTCCTCCTCCTCCTCCTCTTCATCAACTCAATCTAGGTTAAATAGTACCCATGATGTCAGATTCAGATTCTCTCTAGGAAAGAAACTGTGAATTAAGATGCATTGGAGGTATTACATAGGGTAGCCACCTCTTAGAGTACTCAATACCACATTGCTTAGTACTCTAATCCATTTACTCTTAAGGAAATCCAACCTAATCCTACAATACTTTGTATGTTTACACTGCCTAAGTCATAGATAATTATTTCTACATCCCCAATTAAAGGGGGGATTCAGTAGGCCTGTCAGATGAAATTTCTGAATTTTCCTGATGCAAAGAACTGATAACCCCCATGGAATTCCATTAAAAGACCCACTGCAGAAGCTTTACCTTGCATGGAGAAGAATTCTGAAGAAATATTTATAAAAGTCATGTCATGGTACTGACATTACATTCCCTTCACATTATTAGGACAAATATTATTTCTCCCTTGTATATATTTACAGGCCAAATTCTGGCCTCAAACAATTTTTTGCACAAAAAAATTTCAGTACCAAATAAAAACAAGACAATTTTCTTCTCTCTGTCAGTCATATTTACATCTAAAAGCCTTGTCAGAAACTTAGCTCTAGTCATTGAATCTCCTGGCCAGGTACATAATTTACATTTCTCTTACTTGGCTCTTTTGTAACTCAAAAGCTACTCTTCCTGAAAAATCTGATAGATTTACATAAAAATAGATATATTCACAAAAATATGCACATATACATATTTCTTTGCTGTATCAGGAATCAATCCTAAGTCCATGTGCAGGTTCCTTTCTTAAAAAAAAAAAAACACAAAAAACCACAATTCTGGCGATTTTAGTATTCTAAATATCTTTCCAGTTGCTTCCTTGCCTACAAACTACATTTCCGTTCTTTGCAACATCATTTAAAGGACCTTCAGATAATGTACAAGTATCCACTTTTCTTTCTTTTCAATCTTTTTTCAATTATATTCACACTTATGAAGAACATTATGCCCCTCTGATTTGTTCATACTGTTCCCTTGTGAGTAGAAAAGTGAATCTGATTTGTTCCTCTTAATAAATCAAGCTGTAATTTGTTCATTTAATCTAAAATATTGCTGACTTTCCTCACAAAAAGATGTATTTATCTTTTAGTTTTCTACCATAAGCTCAAATTTATACTATTTATTTGACAATCACTGTATATTGTGATATATTTCTACTTGTCAAATCATTTAATAGCATTAATTAAGTGTCTTTACTATTGGATTTAGTTTCTTTAGTAACAGATTTTAACTATTATAACTTCTGATTCAGGGTAGGACTGAAAAAAACTGAAACAGGCTCTCTCAACTTATGACTATTAAAGAATTATTAAAAAAGTAAAAAAAAAATCTGATAGAACCTGTTACAAAATTTTAGCTCCCAAATATCAGTCAAGCAATTTCCAATTTTTGATATGCTTTTTCTCTTCTAACTCAGAACTTCTCAAATACATCCGTTTCAACTAAGTTGCCTAGCCAGTTTGATTGTTATGTAGATCCAACAGGTTTACTGCTAATCTTCTGTTTTTCTAAACTTTGTCAAAGTGGAAATTCCTTTCATATCTAAGAATGTCATTTTTTCTTTTAAATACTCTTAGCATGAAAATTAAATTTGTAACACTCTTTCCAGAATGTTTCTCCATACATTCATAGTGTGGTCTCATTTCTTTATTATTTCACTACCGGTCCATATTTTACCCAATTCCCTGAAGTAAGATTCATTAAAGTTCACTGGAGCTGCAGAACAGAAGTTGCCTACAGCATTCCACAGTGTCATATAGTCAGCCATAAACTCCCTCATTTAAAAGAGACCCCCAAAAAGGAACAATGGCTGTAAGTAGCAAAAAGTTTAATCTTTGTTACATAAGCAAATCTGTTTAACTTCTCTCTAAGATATTTTATTTGTACATATATTTCTGAATATGTTAATATATAACATTACTATATTAGTATTTTAATGTATTATTAATATAATATTAATATGCAATCTCCACGAATGATATTGGTATTAATTCAAAATGGAGCATTTATATTCTTAGTAATTTTGCTTATAAATAGGAAGGCATGAACATTATCGTCCTAAAATAACTAATATGTTTATTTTAGGTTGAAATAACAATGCATCAAAAAAAGTGTACTTCTTGAAAAAATTCCAAAAGCAAATTACTTAACATAGAAATTGAATTTCTAGAAAAAGAAAAACAAGGGGGGCCTGAATGATAGCACAACAGTGGGGCATTTGCCTTGAACCCACTTGACCTGAGACAGACTCAGGTGCCCAGGAGCAATTCATGAGTGAAGAGTCAGGAGTAACCCCTGAGAGTCTCTGGGTACGGCTACAAAACGTACCAAATAAAGAACTAGCAAACCAATCAAGCAACCAAACTTTTTTTTGCTACTAACAGTCATGCTCAATGCATAATAGTAACTCCTCTCTCAGGGTTCACTTTAGCTGTGCTTGGGGACATCCCTGGATCCTGGAGATCAGATCTGGGTCTACCATATACAAAGCAAGTACACTACCCATTGTATTATTGCACTAGCCCCAGAATTTTTTTTTGTTTTTTTGTTTTGTTTTTGGTGATGCTCAGGGGTTATTTCTGCTATGTGCTCAGAAGTCGCTCCTAGCTTTGGGAGACTATCTGGGATGTCAAGGGATTGAACTCTGATCCTTGCAGTCACTTGCAAGGCAAATGGCATACCACTGCACCACCACTCCAGCTCTCAGAAAAATGTTTTTAAGCCTAAATATTTACTCAGAGACAGTCAATGAATATCTCCAAGAATAAAAGGGTCAAAATATCTTAATTAAAATAGATATATAATATCAGCCAGAGCGACAGCACAGCAGTAAGGTGTTTGCTTTGAATGCAATCAACACAGGATGAATGGTGGTTCAAATCCCGACATCCCATATAGTCCCCTGTGCCTGCCAGGGGCGATTTCTGAGCACAGAGCCAGGAGTCACCTCTGAGCACCACTGGGTGTCACCTAAAAACAACAACAACAACAAAAAAAATAATAAAGTTATATAATAAATAGAAGTAATATGATTTATATGTTTAGAAAAATTACAAATTTAGCAAATGAATAGCAGATGAAAATTTATTCTGTTAGTAATTTATAAAATAAATGTTGTATTGACTATTTCTTTTTTTTTTTTTTTTTTGGTGTTTGGGCCACACCCGGCAGTGCTCAGGTGTTACTCCTGGCTGTCTGCTCAGAAAAAGCTCCTGGCAGGCACAGGGGACTATATGGGACACCGGGATTCAAACCAACCACCTTTGGTCCTGGATCGGCTGCTTGCAAGTCAAATGCCGCTGTGCTATCTCTCCGGGCCCGACTCTTTCATTTTTAATTGCTAGAAATGTTAATAGAAAAATGAAAATAAAATTTATAGTATGCAGCACTTCAGTAGTTAGAAACAATTTCAATTAATCTTGTGAACAAATAATAACATAATGTGAATTTCACTGACAGAATCAATTTTTAAATTAAATGAACAAGAATAGAGCAATTATAGAATATATTTTGAAAGAAATATCTATATAGAAAAAGTTAGGACCAGAGTGATAGTGCATCAGCTAGGGTGCTTGCCTAAATTTTTACATATGTAAAATTATGGCAAATAGTCTTTGATCATAAGAATTGGTGCAGAGAAGCATTTGACAAGATACAATATCCATTTATGAAGAATATTTAGAAAACATATCTGAAATGAAAAGTGGAGAAAGATGAAATGTAGAGAGAATGAATATACATGAACATAATGGAATGTATACTACAAACCTTCAGTCATGGTATAACAGTTGAGAATTACTCATTTTCAGAGCTGGAGTGGTAGCACAGTGGTAGGGCATTTGCCTTGCACTTGGCTGGCCCAAGACAGACACCGGATCGATCCCTGGCATCCCATATGGTCCCATAAGCCTTCAAGGAGTGATTTGAGTGCAGAGCCAGGAGTCACCCCTGAGAAACATTGGGTGTAGCTTCCCAAAACAAAGAAAAATATTTATTTTTTTAAAACCAGGAACAACAATATATAACCTACAGACTTGAGCACACCCTTTGCATGCAGGAGGTCCAAGTTTGATTCTTGATAACACATGGTTTGCTAAGTACTATTTTAAAGGATTCAGAGGACCAAGCTCTAATATGGATATGAACCTCTCTAAACAATGATAATAATAAACAGTATTAAGATAAAAGCAGAAATATAAATAGGGTGACACCCTACATTTTTATGTGTTTATTTTTAGATGGTTCAAAACAGAAAATAAAAAGTAAAATATGAGTAAGAAGAAGATGACTTATTTTTTATATAAATTATTTTACTTAAATACCATGTATCACATACTTGAGGCAATTGATCATAATACATTTATCTTCAGGTAAATGGGAGAGAAATTACTTAAAAAGGCAAATAAACTCAAAGAGTAAAAACAAAGAAAAAAAAAGGAAAAAAGAAAGTATAGCAGCATAAAATTATTTATCTTGCATTGAGGTCATAAGTCATTATCAGAAGGTGTAGTAAGTTATATTCCTACTTCATCATTTTGATACTTCTTTTTTTTCTGATAATTAAGTGGTTTCAGATACACATTTTAACATCTAAATTGGAGTATTCCTACGGGGATGACAGTATTAATAAAAATTAGAGTTGTCCAGGAATTTCAAGCATTAATGCTGACATTGCAGCCTTAGTGTGGTGTGTTTTCGACTGCCAGGCCTTATTCATCATAGATATTATGATAATATATTTAGAATATATTAATTACTCCACTACAAAAGCTATGAAATTAGGATATTATAAAATGAATGCATAAAATGTGATGTATACTAAAAGTAAAAATGGATTAGGACATTAATGTAAATACCATTTGTAATTTCATCACAAATCATTAAGTGCTTAGAAGTAAATTTGAGTAATGAAGCAAATGACAGAAATTAGAAGTTATTATAAAACATATAGAACAAGAACTAAGAGATAAAAAGATATTTTATGAAAATAAATGAGGGAGAAATATGTAGTCAAAGCAATTAGTATTAGAACTGTGTTAGTATAACAATGACAAGGATAAATTAACTATTTGAAATATGATAAATTTAAAGATTAATTTATGTGTTTTGGGGGGTCGTACCTGGTTGTACTCAAGAATTATCCTGGCTCTATATTCAGAGATAAGTTCTGATGAGATTTAGAGGACCCTGTGGGCTTCGAGGTATTGAACCCAGGATGCAAGTTGCATGCAAGGAAAGTGCTCTGCCTTTTATAATCTCTCTAGCCTTTCAAATTAAAAAGGTTACTTCATATCAAATGACAAATTAGTACAAAATAAAAATCCTGGGGCCCGGGAGATAGCATGGAGGTAAGGCGTTTGCCTTTCATGCAAAAGGTCATCAGTTCGAATCCCGGTGCCCCATATGGTCCCCCGTGCCTGCCAGGAGCAATTTCTGAACATGGAGCCAGGACTAACCCCTGAGCACTGCCGGGTGAGACCCCAAAACAAAACAAAACAAAACAAAACAAAAAACCAAAAAAACAAAATAAAAATCCTACAAATAAGTTTTAGGTGTATTTGATATAGTATCTTTTTGTTTTGGGGACACACCTGGCAGCGCTCAGGGGTAACTCCTGGCTCTGCACTCAGAAATCACTGCTGTCAGGCTCGGGGGACAATATGGGATACTGGGGATTAAATTTGAGTCCACCTCGGTTGGCCACGTGAAAGGCAAAGGCCCTACAGCTGTGCTATCTCTCAGGCCACAAAATATAGTCTCTTAAGTCCTCCAGAGTTTAATATCTAAGGTATGTAAAGAATAAATTACAAGTGAAAAAAAAAGAAAAGAAAACAAATAACCCAACTAAACGTGGGAGGAATATTTGCATAAAAATTTATCCAGATAAGATATACAGATAGACAACAAGCACATGAACAATGCCATCATTTATTATTAGGAAATTCTGAATCAAAGTCACATGAGAAAACACCTGACATCTATTAACTATGAATTACATCAAAATGGGTAAAAATAAATGTAAGCAAACATGTGGAGAAAATGTTCACATGGAGTGAAGGAACATGATTATTTTAAAACTTAAATGATCATTTTTTACAACCATTTTTTAGGAGGCCAGAGAGATAGCACAGCGAGTAGGGAATTTTGCTTTATATGCAGCTGAACCCGGTTCAATCCTGGGCATTCCAATTGTTCTCCAGTGCCTTATAGAAGAGAGTTCTAGTGTACAACCAGAAATACCAAGGAGCGCTGACAGATGTGGCCCCCAAACCCCAAAATAAACAAACAAACATATAAATAAATAATAAAAACTCTCCTCAGTAAAAAGTACATAGCCTTGAATAACGATGCTAATGTCAAACTAGCTTACTGTTTACACAGGTATATCTTTCTAAAAGTATAAGAAAATTTCATTTTAATTAGCACGACCACCAGAGAAGCGTTGCAAATGAAGATGTAAAATGACTCTGTGCTGAAAGTGAGAAAAATACTGATAAAATTAATGAAGATACATTAGTCTATGCTAATGAAGGAAATTATAATATTCATAAAGTCAGTGAATACTAACACGATTAAGATACATGTGTTTGTTAATCCCATGACAGTATACTTCAGGGGTGGAGAAATCCTGAATCTCCTAGGCCAAGGGAATTTCCTCTATAATATCCCCAATAGTTACTGTGCCTATGCAGGGGAAAAAGAAAAAAAAAAAGCATAAAATACTCATCACATATATATTGATTGATTAGTTTTTTTTTTACTTCCTTATTTGGGTGTAGATATTGAAGTTGATATCTGCAATTTTATTTTATATTATTTTATTTTATCTTATCTTTTTCTTTGTGCACTTCGGCATGGTTTGATTTCAGGAACGAGACTATTGTGTGGTGCTTGTCTCTATTGCTGTAGTGCTCACTGGATATTTAATATGACGTTTCTTTCTGTATTGTGGTGGTGCTTCAATTACCTTTTTCATGTCCTCTCTCAAACTGAGGTTGAAAGCCTCTAAAAGGACTACACCTATTTTAACTTATTTGATTTTTCTTTTCTTTCTTTCTTTTTTTTACCCCATTATATTGCTTTTCTTTCTTTCAAACAAAACCACATAACTTGAACTATCTACTTCCACCTCTCAAATAGAGGGGGAAATAAGGGAGGGTACCAGGACCAAACAGATATATGATCACTAACAGTAAGGTAGACAAAAGGGGGACCATCTATTCTAGCAGCCTAGAGGGTGATGGCGGGGGATATGGTTTGCAGAAAGGGATCGAGGATGAGGGGAAGACAATTTTGGTGATGGGTATTCCCCTGATTCAATGTTAATATGTACCTAAAATACTATTGTGAAAGATATCTAAGCCAATATGATCAAAATAAAAATAAAAAAAAGAGAGATGCATGTGTTCACAATGATTTTTTAAAATCAACTATCACTTTGGAGTATGTCATGAATGTTAAAGGTCCAAAGTAGAAGGACAAGACCACACAACTGCAATAAAGTTTAATACTTTAATTTGTTTGCCAACAAGGCCCCCACACTGGCCAGCCAAGGGCCATCCCCTGAAAGAAATGAGCCCCACCCAAGGTCATCAGAAAGATTAGAGAAAGGATATAAAGCGGTCCCAACTTCCTGATGATCCTTAAACTAATGGGCTCTTCTCCAGGGCTATCCTTCATATTGTTCCCTATAAGCTCCCTGATAAGCTACCTGGCATGGTCAGGGTGCTTGGGGCAGGGTCTATGGAAATAGGCTTGTGAAGACCTAGAATGTAGCTTATACCAATGATCCTTACAAAAATGGCTTCTCTCCCTGCTTAGAACCTGAGAAGAAGCCTGTCATGTGGCCTGTACAAAATGACATCCCTCCTTAATTCAGGTCCCAACAATGAAAGCAATTTCTTAACAGTGGTTATCAAAGGCATAAACACTTTTATGCTACCTGTGATTGACAGGTTAGAACTTGAGCCTCATCTTCTAATTTCATCAAAAAGTGGACAGAATGGAATCTATCTCTCATGACCAGTGAGTTTATCCATTATGTCTGTGTAATGTAACCTACAAATATTCACAAAAGGACAGGTTTCGGGGAGCTTTTAAGCTCTTTCCCTACATGTTTCTGCCTCCACATCATCACATATTCACTACTAACAAATAAACTCTCTCAGTTCCATTACTTTTTTTTTCTTGGAGGCTTCATTACATATATATTATTGTGAAGTTCATTTTACATTGGGGATTGATTCAATAAACATCCCATGTCATCACTACAGATCTTTATTGGTGGGACTGAAAATTCCGACCATGTAATTACAGGCTTAACTCAAAGCCAGTTTCTCATGTAAAGTGCTTCCAAAAATCTCCTCATTAGCAAAACAAAAGGCATTGACTCAATGCTTAGAAAGGTTCAGGATAGTTTTTTTTTATTCTGAGTGTAAAAAAAGATTAAACATATTTGAGTTTATAAATATAATGACATACTCTTGAACTCATGTTTCTCATGTCTAAAATGAGGGTTTGTATAATTTTGTTTACCTACAGTGTTTCTTCAAACATTATCCATTGATGGATAATAATTATTGAGAACAAATGATCACTCTTTTCACATGAATGTACATATAAATATTTTCACATGTAATATATAACCAAAATAAATACCACTTGAAACATCAAATATATTTTCAATCAAATTGGGGTTTCTATTTTAATCTAATCTGTTTCTTGATGAAAGTAATCTTTTTGAACAGAATCTGCATGCTACTGGATTAATACTCAGATTACTGGATTAATACTCAGAGATCAATCCTGGCTTAGCTCAGTGCTAGGGAATAAATTAAGGCCAGCTGTGTACAAGGTTTTTTTCTTCAGCATCTCTGAAAGTAATACATATTTTTTTGGTTTTCTTTTTCTTTTTTGGGGGGAGGGGTGGGGGCACACCCGGTTTTGCTCAAGGGTTCTGGCTATGCACTCAGAAATCACTCCTGGCTCGAGGGACCACATGGGATCGAACTGTGGTCCATCCTAGGCTAGTGCTGGCATGGCAGATGCCTTACTGCTTGCGCCACCGTTCTGACTCCTCTGAAAGTAATTTTTAAGATACTCTAGTTTTCCACTTGTTCAAATGAATTACAATGCATGATTTCAAAATGCTAGGTAGGGGCCATAAATATTGTACATAGATGGTTTTCACCTTGCATACAACTGACGACACAATTGGAACTTCCATTAAAATCCTGAGGAATGGAGAGGAAAACCGACACGTTAGCTTGGTTTCCATTCCCACAGGGAAAGGTTCTTCACTTTAAGTGTAATACTAACAACAGTTTCTTGGTGTCTTATAAGATGAAAAAAATAATAGAGCTGGAGAGATAATAAAGTATATGAGGTGATTGTATTTTGTGGGACCAACACTATTCCAATCTTCAACACTTCATATGGGTCTCCGAGACCAATTAGTTATAAGGATAGAGAAAAAAACTAAAAAATGAATTTTGTCTGTATGTAGTGGACCACTCCCTCACCACTGCCAAAAAAGAATGATGAAAAAGAACTAGGGGTAACATCTACACTGCCAGTCAATGCCCCAAATACCACTCTCCAAAGCATAGGATTTAAATAATTTTTCTACTCATAACTTTTTTTGTTTTTTTTTGTTTCTTTATTTGGGGGGGGAGGACATACCCAGTGATACTCAGGGATTACTCCTGGTTATGTGCTCAGAAATCGCTCCTGGCCTGGGAGACCATATGGGATGCCGAGGATCGAACCACTATCTGTCCTAGGTCAAAAATGTGCAAGGCAAATGCCCTACCACTGTGCCACTGCTCTAGCCCCTCTACTCATAACTTTTACAAACTTCCATGGCAGTAATAATAATTTTGTCTTTGTTTCCAGAGTGGTAGGACATTTGTTGTGTATGTGGTAGACGTGGATGGGACCTGGATTTGATCCCTGGCATCCCATATGGTTCACTGAGCCTGCTAGGAGAAATTTCTGAGTGAAGAGCCAGGTGTAACCTGAGCACTGCAGGATGTGGTTCAAAAAACAAACAAAAAAAAGTCAAATGAGCATTTTATTTATGTAAACAAAGCTTACTGCAGGAGGTTTTGATATGTCAAAGAAATGTAGAAAAGAATACAAATATAGGCAAAGTATATGTGGATTGCAAGAAAAGGGGGTCAAATCGCAGCTTATATTTTAAAAAAATAAAGATGATTAATTCACTGCTGATTCAAGAACCTCAGGAGGATTATTCCCAAAATATTTTTAGATACAAGAACTTAATAAAATCAAATACAAATCTAATTTAGTTCGTTTGCCAAACAATGTAACTTGATAATAACTGAAATGGATAGCTCTTAGACAAATAATAAGTGTCTTATAAATATGAAACCAGAAGTTAAACTAATTCAGAGAAAGCATAGAGAAAATTATTAACCACTAAAAATGCCACTGTAGAAATTCATTATCCTCTGAAATTTATTTTAAGTATCCCAATAATAACTTTCTTTTATTATCAAGACTACTACTAAGCAGGAAGAAAAAAAGAAATGTCTTATAATACAGTGGTCCTAAATCCTATAATAACAGCAGTTAAAAAAACATTAGTGTTCACTACTCGTTATAAGTTAGAAATTATAAAAATACAAACTTAAATTCATATCAGAGTGAAGACTAGTTAAGAACACAAATATTCTTACTTCAGTCATATGCAACTGACATTAGAGAATTCTTTTTTTTGGGGGGGGGCACACCTATTTGATGCTCAGGGGTTACTCCTGGCTAAGCGCTCAGAAATTGCCCCTGACTTGGGAGGACCATATGGGATGCCAGGGGATCGAGCCACCGTACATCCTTGGCTAACACTTGCAAGGCAAACACCTTACCTCTAGTGCCACCTCACCGCCCCCCCTTTTTTTTCTGGGGGAATTCTTAATCTAATAGAGTGGCTAAACATTATTCAAATCTCTGGATACCACCCAGAAACAAACATATAAACATGGGTCACAGTGTCCTAAAATCAGATAACATAGATAATATATAAAAATAGCATACACATTGTGTCATTATTCTCTGCCTCTCCTATCTGCCTCTTCACAATGAATTGAAGAGTTATTAACTCAACTTTTCTTTCTAAATTGAGCCAAATCTGATATGTGGTTAGATTTTTTCATTCCCCCAAATGCTGATGACATTATAGCAATAGTTTGTTGGATTTTCAGGTCAATAAGGCAGCATAAAAATCTCCTTAGCATATATTTGCCTTCTAATTTTTCCTTAATTAACATACAGCCTCAGGTGAGGTACTTTCCTCTTTCCTCCTAGTATGAATTTTGTTAGATATTATAGATTCCTTTATAACCTTGTTACTTTGCAGGAAGTTTTCCTTTAATGGATGGATCTTTCTCCTTTTCCATCCCTTGTGCTTAAAAATAATTTTTCAACTCAGTTCAAATATTATTTCCCATGAAAACTCAAATTTCTTTAATAAGATTATCTGTCCCACAATATGCTATTTCCACATTTTTGCAATAGCACCTAAAATGTACTAAATTATTAAGATATGCAATAGTAAATTTAATTGCAATATTTTCATTTCTTTTCTTTTAATAAGGTGAGATCATCAACCATAATTCAATCCATGATTGCAATTCAATTATAACCACATTTTCTTTTTTTTCTTTTTTTTTCTTTTTTCGGTTTTTGGGCCACACCCAGTGATGCTCTGGGGTTACTCCTAGCTATACACTCAGAAATTGATCCTGGCTTTGGGGCACTGTAAGGGATGCCAGGGATCGAACCAAGGTCTGTCAGGGTTAGCCACATGCAAGGCAGACGTGCTACAACTGTGCTATTGCTCCAGCTCCTATTAATATATTTTCATGTTAGACATATGCTTCCAAACATACTCAGCAAACATCATGAATTAAAATTAACATTAATATACCAATATTTTCTATATTTTTATATTCTTTGTTTACAATAATGATTACTTATTAATTAATTAATTGTGAACTGTTGAGAAGTATTAATTTTTTTCAAAAGGGCTAATTAAGTTTATTCTTATAAGCTTATATTTTAACCTTCTATTAGGTATGTGAATATATATTTAGCATTACTAGATCATCTGGGTAAATTGGGTTTAGACTTTTTGTATTTAAATTTTTCTTTGTTAGGCTTTTACATCTTTTTTTGATTTATTTTAAACAATATAATTTACAGAGTTGCTCATAATACAGCTACTTGTGGAATTCACTATTCCATAAACAATTCTACTCTTAATGTAATAGTCCCTCTACTCTTGTCACCAATTTCCTATCCTGCCCAAAGCCTTCCCTTGAGAGATAATGAATAATTTATCTACTATTGTTTGGTACAAGTAAATGGTATTGCAATGATTGAAAAACAATAAAAAATGGTGAAAGTAGTCATATCTCACAATGAGATCG
>PVKC010001229.1:42500-52894 GCA_004027635.1 Crocidura indochinensis | reverse complement strand
ACAAAGGGTTATTGCCCCAGATATATAAAGCAGTGGTAAACTGAACCAAAAAAGTCAGCCTCATAAAAAATGGGAGAAGAAATTAATGAAAATTTCCTCACAGAGGACATACTGATGACATATGAAATAGGTATATATAATATATTATCATATATAATATAAAACTATAAATGATATATAATATGTATAATAAAATATAATATATATACAAATTGTTCTGCATTTTGTATCTATAACTAATCAATAAATTGATGAAAATCAAAACTTAAGTAAAATAGCTCACATCATTGAAACAAGTATATATTAAAAAGAATAAACATTTACTATTGATAGAAAGCTAATGGGTTCAAATTTTTTGGAAATGTATATGAACACATCTCAAAAAACTAAGAAATGACCTTTTATCTGACCAGCATTCCCACTCCTGGGCCAAATAACTTTATTTAGAAAACAAATTCGCACTCCTAAATTCATTGCAACATTATCTACAATTGCCCAAATCTAGAAACAATGAAGTGTCTAAGGACACTGGATTAAGAAAATATGATATGAATACCCAATGTAATGCTATTATAAGAAAAGAGTATCTACCTAATAGAACTTACTATATAATGAGACCTAGGAGTGGGATATATTTGGGTTACTAAAATGGGAAATCTGAGACAATAGTGGTGGGAAATAGACACTAAAATCTGGACTTTGAATGGTTTATGCATGAAATACTATTATTGATTATACTATGAAATTAAAAAGCATAGTGACTAAAATGAAATTTAAAAATGATTACACCCCCACACATCACTTGAAAACTGGAATTTAGATTTTAAATACTTTTTTTTCATTTTTTTGGGGGGGTCACACTGGGCAGCGCTCAGGGGTTACTCCTGGCTCCATGCTCAGAAATTGCTCCTGGCAGGCACGGGGGACCATATGGGGCACCGGGATTGGAACTGATCACCTTTTGCCTGAAAGGCAGACGCCTTACCTCCATGCTATCTCCCTGGCCCCAGATTTTAAATACTTTTTAAGTGTGATTTAAATTTCAGTCAAGGTACATCCATATAATAATTTTCATAGTATCAACTTTTTAAAGTAATTAAATTTTATTTTGTTGTTAGTCATTTAATATAAGTTATTGTCATAATTTTATGTAAGATGACAGAATTTCCTAGAAGTATTAAAATGTATACTCAACAAATACCATTGAAACTTCTAGAATAAATATATATTAAAATGAAATATGTGCATTATCAAAAATGTTGCTTTTCTAAAATTTAGTACCTTTTGAAAAATAATGCAAAGTTTAAAAATAAGTGATTATCTTTTTCATTTACTTGCCTGAATAAGAGACCTCCAATTTAGTTGATCTAAGACTAAGTCCCCTTGTAGTATTGATTTAGAAAGTTGTAGGATGAATTCAAGTGGAAAGAATAAGATACTTTTGGCTCTTACATTCAAAATAGAATGCATGGCATATAAACTATCTTGTAAGTCAGGCAGTATGATGAGAAAGAATTTTGTAATATTAAATCAAAGATTTCTTGCCCCAATATCTGCTGGACTAAATAAGCTACTTAGAGAAATATATTATTTTTCAATCTAATTAAAATACAGCATGGCAGAAGATTTAAAAATGTTTTAGTTAATGGAAGAAGGAAGAAGGAAATCAGGAGGAGAAAAATAGGAAAAAAGAAAATCTTGTGTCTGAATTTTTGTTCCCCTGCTATGAAAGAAGTGCTTTAAAGAAAGTAGGGATTACAAGTGCAGAGGAAGTATTCTTACTCATTTGGAACTCTAGGAAAGCTACTCCTGCCTTCTCTGAAGTAAATAAAAAAGAAAGCCTTCAGCGTTAGGTTCTCTGAAGTTGTTGTTGAGGCTATTTGTGGATTTAAAGCTAAGACTAAGGATCAGATGTCTTTAAAACATAAAATGAAAACATACAAAATTAACTAAAAACTACCACTGATTAAAACAGCGATTATAGAAATTTATACTTACTGAACTACTCATTAAATAATAAGCATGGTAGTAAAAATCGAGACAATTTTTGTTAATCATAAAACAAACTAGATCTTTTTTTGTGGGAAAGATGAATTTATGTGTTTTGACCATGATAGCACAACATCACAACATCTCTGCATTATGTTCTGCAGATTTCTCTACCTCTTGTTTCTAAGATCTTGTCTGTCTCCTATTTCTACTGGATTACCAATCCAAATTGAATATTAAAAAAAAAAAATCACAGTAGCTCTGAATAGCAATGTCAGCATACTTTTTATGTTGTTTATAGATCACAAAATTTAATATAGTTAAGACACAGTTTGCTCTCCAAAGAAATAACTTCCAGCAAGTGCTATTTGTTTCAACTGAATGTTTAGGATAAAATTAATAAGCATATAATCACACTAATAAATTGCCCGTTTTAAATATTGTTTTCTTTTTTCCATATATTTTCTTTAAATAATTTTGTAGCTTTAACTTAGAGGTTTTTGTTTGCTTTCAGTTATTGCGATTTGCACTTGGGGGGATAAATTTGTTTAGTTTTTTCTTATTTTACCATAATTCACAACTTATCTTCAACAGACTAGAGACAGGACAACCTGGAACATTAATGACTTTAAAGTTTTTTTTTAAGGTACATAATCTTTTAGGAAGAAAAAAATACATCTTATTCTCTTAATAAAACATTCAATATTCTGGGGCCCGGGAGATAGCATGGAGGTAAGGCGTTTGCCTTTCATGCAAAAGGTCACCAGTTCGAATCCCGGTGCCCCATATGGTCCCCCGTGCCTGCCAGGAGCAATTTCTGAGCATGGAGTCAGGAGTAACCCTGATCGCTGCCGGGTGTGACCCAAAAACCACAAAAAAATAAAAAATAAAAAAAATTCAATATTCTTTGTCCAGATTTTAGATTTCTCAAAGTAAATGAGTTTTTCAGAAAAAAAAAAAAGGAAAAGATTTTTTATGGTAATACTACCTACTCATGGAACTATATGTGGTGCCTAGTGTCAAATTAAGGTCATTTACCAAGGTAAGTGCTTTATCTTCTGTGCTATATCTTTAGTTCCTCAAAGTTGTTTATCATATTAAACATGTTATGTGTGCACATATATTCAATATACTCATTATGATGTAATTTAAGTACAGTTATGTTTTTGTAATGATCAATACCATTTAATTAGTGTGTTTCTAGTAAACTATGTTTCTTTCTAATTTATGTCTACTTAGTTTTCAAATTGCTAAAAATTATTACAAATAAATAATCCAAGACAAAGAGCATAGTTTACATCATTTTTTCTATTACATTTAGAGTACTTTTATGATAGTCACAAAATGAATGCAAAGATTTAAGCAGACTTGGAAATTAAGAGCAAAACTAGACAGCTGCTTTACTTGCTAAATAAAAATGTGAAAAAAAATGTGAATTTAAGGAAATGTATGATATGGTATTCTCTTATTCTTTTAAGTAATTGAGGAATTTTTCTCTAAATGTGGTTATCTATATATTGGAAGAAATATAATTTGTATGTATAATGACTGGAAAATCTCAGAGTTTTAGAAAATCTTTGTATTGCTTCTTTTGTGAAACATGGGTGAAATCATGTGCCTCAAATCTAGGACAGAATAATGCTTATTTCTCTTTTACCTTTGTGAAAGCACTAGGTATTTCTTTGGAAGGAACAAATGAGAAAAGATGTTTATTCTCTTCCTTTAGGAAAGGAACCACCAAATATGAACCTTATCCTTTCACAGACAAGCTTTAAACTAAATAGAGTCCCTGTGGAGATTAACAAATGAAAAGCTGAATCGCTACAGTAAAAGGCATTCATCACTAGGATCTAGATTTATTCGATCCATTTGAACATAGGTCAGGTTAACCACCTTTTCTTAGTGTTGACTAAGAATTTAAGAACTTATCCTACTAACTCTACTTTTGGTATCTACCCCAAATCTCATATTACAACTTTTTTTTGAGGGAGAATAGGACATAGTTTTAGTAAAGATTGTCAAAGTATTCTCTGATCTCTTACCTATCAGACCAATATTAGTAAATAGATAAGCAATAGGACAATCTGCATTACATTTTAATCTGATTTTTCTACCAATAATAAGAATTTAATTTCTTATAATTTCTTCTGAATCCATAAAATGGATACATAATGTTTTCTTTTTTTTTACCATGAAACAATCGTGAGATTGTGTTAATTCTTTCTTGTGATATAATCCAGAATTCTGAGTTCCAGTTAAACTCTATAACTTCCATGGTCTGCCAGAGGAAACACATTTTTATAAGCATCACCTGTTTCCTCTATAAAGTGTGGATCATGATAAATTTTATGTTAAATTATTGTTGAAAATTATATGATGTATAGATATATTCAAGACAATGCCACACACATGACTTGTGCTCAACAAATTATATTATTGAATGATAAGAATTTTACTTGCAATAATGTGAATTTATTAATAATGTTTATTTTTGAAATTTAAATTAGTCAAGGAATAATAAATAATATTTTTTCTTTTGGGTACCTTGCACAGTATGTATACATTGAGTAAATATTATTAAAGAAAATACTCTGTGTACAAGTGAATTGTTGAATAATTTGAATTTATATGTAGCTGAGCGAATAATATATTTAGCTTAAACTTTGAATAAAAATGATTATTTGGAATGGTTAAGAAATATTGTACAGGGGCTGGAGTGGTGGTGCAAGGGCTAAGATATCTGCCTTGCACGCACTACCCTAGGAGGGACCACAGTTTGATCCTCCAGCATCCCATATGGTCCACCAAGCAGGGAGCACATAACCAGGAGTGATCACTGAGTGTTAGCAGTTGTGGCCCACCCCAAGAAAAGAAATGTTGTATAAAATAAGCAAGACCAGATGTGAAGAATTATGAAAGCAGTTGAAACTACATAAATTGCAATAAAAATGCAATAGCAGAGGGAATTATTATTAAATGAATAGAAAATAGTGTTTTAAATTATATATAATACATAAAACATATTGTCTATATAAAATATACAAATTTATATAAAATGAATAGTAATAAAGTCATTCCTGAAATATCTCATAATTATTAATACTTATTTGCATAAAAATCTGATAGCAACATTATTCTAAAATAATTATAATTAATTTAATTATAACTATTTTTCTAAATTTTAGTAATGTTTGAATATGTTTAAAATATTCTTGGGCCCGGGAGATAGCATGGAGGTAAGGCATTTGCCTTTCATGCAAAAGGTCACCAGTTCGAATCCCGGTGCCCCATATGGTCCCCCGTGCCTGCCAGGAGCAATTTCTGAGCATGAAGCCAGGAGTAACCCCTGAGCACCTCCGGGTGTGACCCAAAAACCAAAAAAAAAAAATATTCTTAAAATATTCTTAACTGATAATTAGATGAAAGAAATACAAAATCTCGTGTAATTGATGCATATATCATATTATTTTATAGGGTCCTTTATTGCTGCATTGTCAACAAACTTCTAATTTAAACTTAATTCTAAATAAAAAAACATTAACCCCTAGCCAATTACATTTCAGTAGCGATTTAAACAAAAAACCCAGAAGACTACTTGATACTATAAAAGATAATGTGAGTGTTTATTCAAATGTGCTGAAACATAGAAAAATTCATGTTAAGTATTAAATCCATAAGTTTTAGTCTTAAATATATATTTGTTGAGTTATTGAGTCTATTAATTATTCTATTTCCTTTTTGGAGGGTCACACCAGGCAGCACTCAGGGTTTACTCCTGGGTCTATGCTCAGAAATCGCTTCTGGCAGGCTCAGGGGATCATATGGGATGCCGGGATTCGAACCACCGATCATCTGCATGAGAGGCATGCACCTTATCTCCATGCTATCTCTCCGGCCCCTAATTTTTCTATCTTCTATTAATATATGTAACAAACTGAAAATAGCAACTTTATTTCCACAATATGTAGATACATTTAAATTCAAGATCACAGTTTTGAAATAATACATTTTAATTTTTAATTTATTTTGTAGCTCTTTCTAATTGTTATTGCAGTCACTTTGTGCACCAAAGTTTCTGTGTCATGCTATCATCAATATGCCTTCCCGCATACCCTTTAAAGTTTAGGTAATCATTAAATGTATGTTCTACTAGAAATAGTATATATTATATTAATCTTGTAATGATTTAATTCTTCATTTATGATCATGACTCTAAATTTTTATTTTTAGCTCTCTGAGTATTATATCTCAGTTACTCACATATATAACACCAATACACATATTCAGTATGATCAAAAGCTGAAACTTTTATCATTATTTTTAAAGTAACTCAGTATGATTACTACAAATTTATTAATATTATCCACTTAAATGGTATTATACTCAGATGATGTGAATTAATTAAATTGGTAAATTTACCTATAAAATAAGAATCTGTCTTTGCTGATATTTAAAGTGTTTCTCTTTCTGATATTTTACTAAAGTTGAATATGACTTCATCTAATCAAGTTTATATGTTTGGCGATGGGACTGTTCAAGCAACCCCAGAAGTGCCCAGAAATTACTCCTGATTTTATAATCAGTGATTAATTTAGGTAATGTGCCAGATATTGTATTTTCATATATGTATTGACTATCTTTTAATAAAAAAGAGTTGTGAAAATTGAAATAATGTGTAATTATCGAAGTCTTACCTTTTCTTTTCTTACATTTGAATTTTAAGAGTTATTCTTAAGGACCAAAATTAATAAGTACTATTTGAGGAATGTCAACATTTTATGCTACTTTTTATTAAGTTAAATAAAATTATCATGATCCAAAATAAGATAAGGAAACATTTTAGTAAAAAAGAGTATATTTGTATATATGATATAACTGAGAAACAACTTGGTATATATGAATTTCATTGAAGCTCTTTATTTTCTCCTAGATGATACTCACTTTATCTTTTATAAATAATATTTCTGTGTTTATTTAACAAAAATATAATATAATTATAGAATGAAATTATTTGATGAACCTCAAGTATTTATCTAAATTAAGTGATAAAATTTCACTTTCTTCATCTTTTAGTTTTTTATTTTATTTTATTTTATTTATTTATTTTTGGGCCACACCTGGCAGCATTCAGGGGTTACTTCTTGCTCTGAGCTCAGAAATTACTCCTGGCTTGGGGGACTATATAGGACACCAGGGATTGAACCCAGGTTTGTCCTGGGTCAATCGAGTACAAGGCAAACACCTTATTTCTGTGCTACCATTTTCTCACCTTTAAAAAAAATGATTCAATATATTTTGTCTTTTCTTATGTTTTGACACATGTCAAATTTATATTAGGTCATTGTAGTATTGTAGTACTGTATTATTGAATTCTTTTATCATGATCTGAGGTATACACTGCAAATTTAGTTGTATATTATTAGACATCCATACTGTTATGAATGCATGATTTCCTATTATTTATTATTTTTTACCATTTCCAATATATGTGACTAGGAACTTACTTAGCTAATTTCCTTATAGAAATAAAAATGAAAGAATTTAGAAGCCTGAGTCATATTCTCTAATTTTTCAGCTATGAATATATTTTTAACATATAAATGCATATCATTAGTAAAATAACTATTTTATATCATTCTAGTAATCCCTAGCACATTTTAGAAAATTTTGGTACTAGATTCTGCCCATAAATGTGAAAATAAATTGAATAATAGAGTTTATGAGTTGCTATCTCAAAAGAGAAACTAGCATAAAAACAATTACTAGCTCATATTGTATTATAACTAATCATCCATCCCAAGATTATCTTGATTCTTAATTTTTTTTGGCCTCAGAGGTAGTTTTTCCTTTCTTATTCATAATGACACAATCTTTTGGAAAATTTTTCTCTTTCTGTTATTTACAGTAAAAGGACCACTGTTAAAAAATCATAATAAGTGAAATTTATGCTGAAAGTATATAGAGTGAAGTATTACATATAGTCAAGTGGATTTAGATCAAATATAACTAACTCTTTAGAAAAATCATTAGAGCATCAATATTCCAAAAGGCTAATGAGTTCTGCTCATTAATGGGTGTTTCATGTAAACTCAGCAGTTCTGAATTTTTTTTGTCTTACAGCTAAATTCAAATAGAAAGAGACTAGAATAATAAACATGAACTGAGAATTTAGAGAAAAGTTTCTGATGAACTTAAATTCACTGAGTTATTATGTCACTATCAATAGTTACTGGAATTATATTATTGATCTTTCCAGTTTATTGCCAACTTTGTAGCTATGCAAAAGGGACATTTTGTGTGTGTGAGGGGGAGACATATTCAGCAATATAAAGGCTATTCTTGGGGCCCGGGAGATAGCATGGAAGTAGGGCGTTTGCCTTTCATGCAAGAGGTCATCAGTTCGAATCCCGGTGCCCCATATGGTCCCCCGTGCCTGCCAGGAGCAATTTCTGAGCATGGAGCCAGGAGTAACCCCTGAGCACTGCCGGGTGTGACCCAAAAACCAAAATAATAATAATAATAATAATAATAATAATAATAATAATAATAATAATAATAATAAAAAATAAAGGCTATTCTTGCAATACTCAGGAGACCATGCACCTGACTTCTCACATACAAAGCCTGTGCTAAGGCCCTTTCAGTCATATCTGTGATTCTATAAAACACCTTTCTTAACAGTGTCTCATCTAATAATAGTAAATCATTTATTATTTCCCAGAAACACCATATGCTACTATGATATTCACTATTTTGTCCCAATAATAATATTAAAAAGTAAAAAGTTTATTGCAAAAATTAAATACATCAAATGTAATCTAATTTTGCAAAAATTGATAATGGAATAAATGAAGCTAACAATTATTTCATTGGCAATTAATTGTATGAGCTACAGTCCACTGATAAAAATAAAATACCTTATTTAAAATATTGAATTATTCGGGCCTGGGAGATAGCATGGAGGTAAGGCGTTTGCCTTTCATGCAAAAGGTCATCAGTTCGAATCCCGGTGCCCCATATGGTCCCCCGTGCCTGCCAGGAGCAATTTCTGAGCATGGAGCCAGGAGTATCCCCTGAGCAATGCTGGGTGTGACTCCCCCCAAAAAATATTGAATTATTTTCTATTTCAGAAGTTTTAAAATTGATCTCTCTATAAAGTTTTATCTGAATGCTTATGTTTTTGCTTTAATAGCCACCAAGGAGACTGAAAATAAATGACCTTGACAAAGCAATGAACTTTAATATTTCCTTTGTTTAATGTAGGCTTTACTAGTTACTGAGAGCACACTTTTTATATTCTGTGATTTGCAGAGTGCTACATGCTGTTTCTCTAGATTTTCTCTCTTTGTTCTATTTTTATTGGTTGTTTAAACCATTTTATTGTTGATTGATTTGCCTGAATATTGAGTTATTGGACTTAAAAACTAAAGAGACTTGCATTTTGAGATACTTTAATAAGATTATATATTGAAATAAAAAATTAAGTCAGGTTTATTTTTAATATCTTCATTTAAACACCATGATCACAAGCATAATTGTAGTTAGGTTTCAGTCATAAAAAAGAACACCCCCCTTTCACCAGTATAACATTCCCAGTTTTAGCGCAAAATGTCTGCTTTAGTGCAGTAAACATTTGAGTTTTTTCAATTATTCTAAGAATGACAGTGCAATAGGAATTTATGCTGATGACCATCAAATAATTTCATTCCCTATTATGTATGCATGCAAATTAAATGCATTATTGTCTACTAAAACTTTTTATAAAAAGTGTTTAAAAATTTAGAACATCAAACATCTAACAGTGAGTTAGATTTCAGTTGCATGTGAGACCAGCAAGAGAGCAACTGTGAGAAGTGGCAGATGTTGGAGGACAAAAATCCCCGGTTAGAGCTCAACTGAGCATGAGGCCAGCAAGAGAGCAGTCACTCCTCTTCTTTCCATGATTTCATATTTCTTCCAGTCAAGAAGATGTACCACAACTCTTACTATGGTATCATACATCAAATTTCACAATGAGAAAACTAGCATAACCCACCACACCTTGTGACTGAAGATGCTTGTTTTGGAGATACAGGCATCACTTGCCACCTACAAAACATCTCTGATTATTACTGTAGAAAGGAAATTTTACAAATGATCAGTGAACTTAAAGAAAAAATGGAATGTACAGCCATTAGATTCAAGAGGATATGAGAGTAAAAATGAGAAAAACTTGAAACAGAAATAGCAGAGCTAAAAATATGGTAGGTGAAATGAAAAGCTCACAGAAAAACCTCATCAGCAGAGAAATAGCAACTGAGGACAGAATCAATTATATAGAAGATGAGCATAACACATTCATTCAGCAGAAGATCATGGAAATAATCCCCAAAGAAAGTCAATAGATGCCAATAGAAGTCTGCACT
>PVKC010001229.1:0-40000 GCA_004027635.1 Crocidura indochinensis | reverse complement strand
AAAAAATAAAAGAGGCTACAGGGAAATGACGTCATCTACCCTGCTCATGGAAGGGGAGGATTAACATAACTAAAATGGCAATGATTCACAAGGAATTGTACAGATTTAATGAAATCCCTCATTTTTCAAAGAAGTGGATGTACCACTCTTGAAATTCATTTGAAGCAGTAAATCCTTACAAATAGCTAAATAAGTAAGATGTCTATGTAAGATGGAAATAAGTAAGATGTCTAATGTCACTTTCATAACTTTAAATTATACCATAAAGCAATAGTAATAAAAAAGCATAGTTTTAGAATAAAAATAGGCTCTCTGATCAATGTAATATATTTGACTATTCTAAGAGTGACTCAATACATTTTTTATACAGGGGCAAAAATACAATATGGAGAAATGAAAGTCTCTTCAACAACTGTTGTTGGGAAAACTGGTCAATTATGCCATAGCCACTGTCCTACAGGCATGATGGCTTAATACCAGCAAGACTATTGTGGTATAGCCTCGTATCTCCCTGAAAAAGGATGTGCAGTCTTGGCAGACACTGCTGAGAAAAGGCTAGTTGTGCCTAAGTTATCACTTGGTAGGATAGAAACAATGAGCTTATTAAACAAAGTATTATGAGAACTAATAATGTCCCAAGTACATGAAAAATATGTGTGCCTTTCCCCTTGCATTGAAACAAGAATTTCTTGAACACACCCTACTTACCTTAAATAGATGGTAAGATCTACAATAATATTTTTCTCAAGTGGCTAGAATATACAATAATATTTTAATCAAGCTGGCAGAATCAACAATAATAATTTAGTTAGTTATTTAGTATTTGTAGGCTATGACAATATTTGGATTTTTAATTACATCTGCTCTCCTTTTACAATAATTCCTTGGTAGAGCATCAATAGACAATGGGCTTTAATTTTGTTGATTAATACTTGACTAGCAAGAATCATATCTAAGAAGAATGAATAAGTATTTTTTATCTATTTATGGTAAATTAAACTAATGATAATTAGTAAAATACATCAAATGTTTAGATGACTGTCTAATATTGTGCTGACACATAATGTTAATCTGATGGCTATAAAATATGTCACGTTTGTTCTCCCCAACTTTCCATAATTTATATATATATATTTTTTCTTAAATATGAAGTAGAACTCCCAATAAATCAGTCTCAGGTCTGAATACTCATTTTTTTTGTTTGCTTCGGTTTTTGGGGGGGCCACATTCAGTAGTACTCAAGGACTATTTCTGGTTCTGCTCTCAGAAATAGGCCCTGACAGGTTTGGGGGACCATATGGGGTCCCAGGAATAGAACACAGGTCTGTCCCTGGTCTTTTGCATGCAAGGCAAACACCCTAACGCTGTGTTATCTCACTGTCCCCTCAGTTCTGAATATTCTTGAGAGTGTCTGATCTCTGAGTACCCATTCTGGCTCCCATTTTCCTATTGAATAATCCTGAAGCCCCTCTCAGTGCTGCCTGACTCAGCTGGCCTGAGACAAATCACATGCAAAAGAGTGAAAGGAGAAATCTCTTTAACATTATGGACAAAGGTCAAGTAAAAATGGATTAAAGATCTTAACATCAGTTCTAGAACCACAAGGTAGGAGAGATTAACAAATGAGACTACCTTAAACTGAGAAACTTCTGCACTTAAAGCAAATTGTAACTGGGATATAAAATCTAATTTAAATGGGGAATTTTATTCACCAATACTCATTGGATACAGGGCTAATATCTAATATATATAAGGTACTAGCAGACTGAATGAGAAAATAATCTAAACACATTAAAACATGGGGAGAAGAAATAAACAAATATTTCCTCACAGAAAAAAAATACAAAGAACTAAATACACATGGAAAAATACTCCACATCACTTAGTCATCAGGGATGTGCAATTCATAACAACAATAACAAAAACAAAACAATAAAACAACAATAATATAATGTCACACCATAGAGACTGGCACACATAACAAAGAACAAGAACAGTTAGTGCTGGCTTGGATGTGGGGAAAAAGGTACTCATTCACAGTTGGTAGGAATGCAATCTAATTAAGCTGTTCTTGTAAACAATATGGATATTCTTCAAAAAATTGGTAATTGAGCTTCCTTATGATCTAGCAATGTCATTTCTAGGACATACCCAAGGAAAACAAAAACACAATACTAAAATAATTTCTCGGCACTACTATGTTTATCACAACACTAGATACAATAGCTATGATGTAGAAGCTTCTCCAGTGCCTAACAACAGATGAGTGGCTATAGAAATTGTGGTATATCTACACAATGGAATACTATGAAGCCATTAGGATAAAAAAGTCATAAAATTTGCTTATACATGGTTAGACAAGGAAATCATTATATAGAGTGAAATTATTCAAAGAGGGATTTATATACATACAATACAATATAACTCTTCTATGGAATCTAAGGTAAGGAAAAGACAATGTAAGAATATCCAGAGAAAATAGAGATGAGGATTAGCAGGGCCAGTCTATGGTAGGAAGCTTGCCAAAAAGAGTGGAGAATGCAGTTAAAGCAGAGAAGGATCTAATATTAAAGGAACATTTATGGCATTCCTTCATTTGTGGTAGTACATACCACAGTGTCAAACAAAGAAAAGAGAGGGAGAACGAGAGAGAAAAACTGAAAGTGAAGTAAATGGCTGCATCAGAGGCAAGGGGGAGAGGGTGGGTGGGTAGAAATAAGTCAACAGGGAGGGTGAGAGGGACTATTGACACTGGAAGCAGGAAATGCGTACCGGTGAAAGTTTTTATTTACATTGCATGACTGTAACTCAATCATGAACAACTTTATCTATGAAAAAAAAGTATTATAAATAACCTGCAACCATGGTGTTTAAGTAAGAAAATTATTAAAGAAACATCCAATACTAAGATATATTGTTCAAATGGACATTTTAAAATAATCAGAATTCTATACACAGATTCTGTTTTCATTATATATTTTTCATTAAGCCAATGGTAAACTTGTAGTTTCATATTTACATTTAGTGGTGTTAATAGATGCTAAACCGTCTTTAAACTTGGAATATATTAAAGTATTTTTGCATATTAATAACAAAAAGATTTGCACCTATATATACCCCAAATTAAGACAAATTTAATAAAAACACATTATAAAAATTGGTGCAGTCAAGAGATACATAATATTTTCTAAAGGAATATTGTGTGATTTAAAAGTATTAAATGACAATAAGCAAAATATTTCTCTTTATTATTTAAATATATACAAAATACATAAATTATAAATAATATGTATGTTAATTGTATAAAATATAAATAAAATATTTACAAGTAAAATGAGAAATTATTATAGATTTAGTGAAATAAACAGGAATTAGTTAGAAATCTTATGTCCTGAAATTAAAGAAACTCTCAAATCAAATTTCTAACTTTTGATCAATTATATAAAAAGTAATTACAATTTAATATATTATAAAATGTATGCCAAAATAAAATAAAAGTTAAGTTTAAGTAAAAATGAATTAAAATATAAAACAAATTTTAGAAAGCAACGAAGGCATTTACAAATGACAGATATATCTGTGTTACAGAGATAGTACAAGAGTCAAAGCACTTGTCTTGCCTATATCTAACTCTGTTTGAATCCCTGGCAGCACATATGATTCCTTGAGTACATCCAGAAGTGATTTCAATGCACTGAAGTAGGAGGGAGTTCTGCAAGACCATATGTGTCTACAAAACATAATAAATAATCCAAAAGACCTAATATCAATAAGAAAATAACTTCAGGCAACTTATTTTTATTTATAAATGAAAATAAATTATTATTGAGGCAATGATAAAGAACATTATTATTCCTTAAAGTAATAGAAAAGATTAACTTTATGTAAAAGTTTATCAATGCAATACTTTAAATATAATGATATGAAGACTAAATAATTTCCTATAGAAACATTAGTCATTCATTGAAATAATAATAGAATAATCAAATCCATACAGAAGTTATAGGAATTTGGGCTGGAGTAACTGCAAAGTAGGAAAGGTATTTGCCTTGTATGCAGCTTACCAGACTTTGATTCCCAGCATCCCATATTACTCCTGAGCCAGCCAGGAGTAATTTCTGATAACAGAGCCAACAACAATCCCTGAGCATCTCGTATTTATCTCTAACTGAAAAAAAAGTTATAGGAATTGTAGGAATAAGTATTGTCTTCATAGTTATAAAAACAGATATATAGTATAAAAACATTTTACCCATGAAGCCTTGACAGTATTGAAATTACACTGTTTTTGTAAGTTAAATATGTTAGTATTTACAAAGGCTAAGCCATATACATCAGTATATTCACCAATAATCAATTAATCTCAACATATAAATGAAAATATACTCTATATAGATATCATGTTGTTATTTGCTCAGTGTCACCTACCCATCTCTTAAGTTAACTTTTCTTAATACTAAAATCTAATAACACTGAGCAGTTATATGTTCACTAAATATATAAGCAAACACCTTTTGTCTTTACATCTTTGTACTAGTAATTTTATCTACTAGAATATTCATTAACTGTTATATAAAAATTATGGCTATTTTATCATTTCCAACACAATAATGAATATACAATATGCACCCAAGCCTTTTTATAATTTACATTTAAAAATTTACATATGCATGTGTTAATGACTGTCTATACATGTGCTTATATGTATGTTCATATTTAACTGACATGTATGATATACTTTTGAATTATAAGTCAGTTTTGATGCTATTACACTTTACATGTGGAATGATATTGAGGCTCATATTCATGACTTCTTGCATGTAAAACCAATGCCTTGACACAAGGCCTTCCCTATGACTCCTCATTGTCTGATGTTCTCCATGCCTCTTTTTATTCTTCTTTCTTCTCACTTTCTCTCTTTTTCTTTCTTTCTTTTTTAATTTTTGCTTGTTTCCTCTTTCTTCAGGGGTTACTATAGGTTCAGTATTTGGGTATTATTCCTAGTAGTCTAAGAGCACCATATATAGAACCATTTACAAAATCAAATTTGATGGCATGCAAGACAACAAAAGTCTTACCTATTGTATTGTTGTTTTGGCTTCACTCCTTTTCCTTATGTTTTTCCATTTTGACCTAGTTTCAGAATCTATTTTATGTCTACAGAGTCTAGAAAATGTTTGCACAAGGATAGGAAATATACACACTGCTTAATTTAGTTATGACCCATAAGTAATAGAGAAAATATCAAAATAAATACTAAATTACCTCGGCAAACCAGGGTTTATTACTCAAAATGTATTAAGCAAAGCAAAAGAAAACTGCATGTAGCATAAAACATACAAACTACAAGTTCTAAAAGCAAATAGCATTTAAAGGTTGACATTTAGAAAATAAAGGTCAAAAACTATATGGCTTTTTTTTTAAAGACTAAGGTAGTATAGATTAGATAGAACATTATCACCCTAAATAAAAGTCTACATCTATAGAAGTCTTTATTTGCAGATGATATTGTGTTACTAAAAATTCATGGTAAAATATGAAGATTTTGTTACTTGAGAATTAAGGATACTTTTTATAAACCTTATTAAAATTGTTCCAAGAGCTCTCTTAACTTA
Organism: Crocidura indochinensis; assembly: GCA_004027635.1. Classification (NCBI taxonomy): domain Eukaryota; kingdom Metazoa; phylum Chordata; class Mammalia; order Eulipotyphla; family Soricidae; genus Crocidura; species Crocidura indochinensis. Next base: position 34,385 of record PVKC010001229.1, on the reverse strand, counting down.
CAGAGAAATGTCTATCATGTTGAGGCACTGATGTTAACAACTACCATTGTATTTCCAACCCCAGTAATAACTGCACATTTCTGATATACTCTAGAACTGCTGAGCCTAATCACTTGTGCACTGAGAGCATAAATAATGAGATTTGCAACACTGAAGTCAGGGGCCATTATTATAAAGTATCTAAGACTATTTGTTATATACAATAAAAAATTAATAGCTTTGAGGAGGCATAGGAAAGGAAGATGTCAAGCTCTGATTGCAGATGATATGATATTGAACATAGAAAACCTTCATGACTACAATATTTCTAGAAAAACAGATTTATAAAGTGGGGAACTCAAAAAATAATATTCACTGTTTCATGGCTTTACTATATACAAATAATTAAAGAGAAGAAGATTTATTAAAATATCACTTATAGTTGTGCCCAGAAAATCAACTACCTCAAATCAACTTAACTAAAGAGGTAAAAGACTCATACAAAGAATATTAGAAAATACTGCTTCAAAAAATAAGAGGACATCATATCTCTTGCTCATGAATTGAGAGGATTAACATCATTAAAGTGGAAATGCTTTTCAAAGCATCCTAAGATTCAAGGTAGACCCTCTAACAACATTCATATACATCAAACACTTCTGAAATTAATATGGGAGAATAAGCCCCTACCCCATAAATATCTAAAGAAATCCTTAGGTAAAAAAGATGAAAGACATCAATTTTCTCAACCTAAACTGTACTACAAAGCAGTTGTAGTAATTAAGACAGCATGATATCAGTATAAAGACAACTCTCAGATCCATAGAACAAAGTTGGATATCCTGAGACAAATGATCATTAATCTTTGATAATGGAGTGAGAAATATAAAGTGAAGCAAGAAAAGCCTTCTCAAAAAGTGGTGCTGAACAATATTGTCAGCAAAATAAATGGATCAGACTTTTTTATTAATGACATGCACAAAAATAAAATCAAAATTGATTAAAGATGTTAATATCAATCCTGAATCTACAAAGTACATAGAGGAAAATGTAGCCAGAACTCTCCATGATATTGAAATTACAGGTATCTTCAAGGTTGAAATACCATTGACGTAGCGAGTGGAATCAAGAATACATTAAAATATGAAGCTTTTGCACCTCAGAGTAAATGATAACTAGGAACAAAGGCAGCCCATATATGGGGAAAAATTATTCACCCAAAGGGATCTGTTAAGGGATTAAATATTCAAGATGTTAGAATTTTACTTGTTAAAAACCTATAAGAAATGAGAAGAGATGAACAGAAAATTCCTCAAAAATGAAATAAAAATAACCAAAAGGCACATGAAAAGAAAATTCTCTACACTAATCAAGAAAATGCTCTACATTAATTCTCTACAATAATCAGGGAGATGCAAATATAAAGGACAATGATATATCATTTATAGCTAAAGAGGCTGGCACACATTATAAAGAACAAGGACAACTAGTTCTGGCACACATGAATGGAACAGGAATTCTCAAACACTACTAGTGTGTATGTTAACTGGTTCAGGATTTTTGGAATAAAATGTGGACATTTCTCAAAAACAAAGCAGAAATTGTGCCTCAATATAACCCAGAAATACCTTTCCTGGAAATATACTCTAGGACTTCAAAAATGCAATGCATAAAATGCATTTTTTTCAATGAAGCAATAGCCAGAATCTGGAAACCTCTACATGTACAAGAACAGATGAGTGGATAAAGAAACCCAGATACATCTATACAATAGGCTGCAACACAGCTTTTAAACAAACAAAAAAAATGAATGAAGTTCCTTATACATTGATGGATATAGAAAATACAAACTAAGTAAAAATCAGAGTGAGAGAAATAAATGTAGAATAATGCACTCCATTTTTTGGATATAAATAAAGACAAATAGTTTGTCATTAAGACCCTAAGACAACACAAAAATGAGAACTGGTTCATGGTAGGGAGCTTGCTACAAATTGGAATTAGTACAGAAAAGGCGCCACTATGACAGTGATAGTTAAAATAATCACTCAAAGAAGAACAGGATTTGAATGGAGGTGAACTGATGACATGCATGACACTCAAGCAGTAATAGTATTGCAAGCCATAGTGCATACAAGGAAAAAACGAAGAGACATACAGACAGTGACAGAAACACAGAGAAGAAAAATATCTGCCATAAAGGAAGGCTATGGGAGGAAGCAGGAGGAAAAATGGAAACGTTAGTGGTGGTAAATGTCTACTGGTGAAGTTATGGCTATTTGAACATTATATGAATAATAATTTTGAGCAATGTTGTTACTGGGTATTTAAAGGCGGTTTTGTGTGTGTGTGTGTGTGTGTGTGCGCGTGCGCGCGTGTGTGTGTGTGTGTGTGTGTGTGTGTGTGTGTGTGTGTGTGTGTGCTTGTGGTTTTTGTTCTTTTTTGGGGGCCCCCAGGTTTTTGGTTGTGTTTTTTTATTTTTTGGGGTGGGTCACACCAGGCAGTGCTCAGGGGTTACTCCTGGCTCTATGCTCAGAAATTGCTCCTGGCAGGCTCGGGACCATATGGGATGCAGGGATTTAAACCACCGTCCTTCTGCATGCTAGGCAAATGCCTTACCTCCATGCTATCTCTATGGCCCCTTAAAGGTGGCTTAATTAAAATTTATTTTCATATTTATAGTAAGCATTCAGCAATACTTTTCTTTCCATGTATTTCTGGCAAAAACATTTATATTTGATCTATTTTTACATAATGAGATAACAGAATAATATTTTTAATTAAAACTTTTGTAACCTAAAAAATTCTTCATAGTTGAGGTCGGACATATACTGAATCAGGGCCAATCTTATCACCAGTGTCCCTTCACCGTGTTTCCAGAGTGTATATCATACCACCATCATTTGCTCCATGCCTGCCAATATAAAGGACCATTTACATTTAGATTGTGCGAGTTTGGATCTCTTAATTTTATTATTGTTGCCTTTGGTTTGAATATTTAGTTCTGTTCTTTTTTTTTTCAGTCTCCACCAATGGACCTGAGACTGCTTTTCATCTTTTTTTCTCCTATTCCAATATGTTTCTATCCTTTTCTTTGATTTACTCTGGTACAATGGTCTTCAAGACATCTCCATTCAGACCATTGCATTTCTTCATGCAGTTATTCTAAATACCACATATAAGTGATAATTTGTAATTATCCTTCTTCTTTTGGCTTAATTTCCATGTTGTGGAAAATTGCATGTTTGTATAATTCCTTACAGCTAAGTCATATTACATTGTATACCTGCGCCACATCTTCATGATTCACTCATTTGCTGTTGGACATCCAGTTTGAATCCAAGTCTTAGCTATTGGAGTGTGTGTTACAATGAATGGCAGTGTGCATTTATCCTTTTGGATGAATGTTTTTCTGTCCTGAGGATTATACCCAAAAGAGTGATTATTGGGTCGTTTATCATATAAACAGTAAACTCCTGTTCCCATAGGATTTGAACCAGGCAGTATGCCCACTAGAAGATAATGAGAATTCCTTTTTTTTTTTTTATCACATCCCCAACAAAGATTTTCCCAGTAGTTTTGAACTACATGATTCACTAGTGTAAGAATATAGCTCATTGTTATCTTGTTTTGGTTTTCTCTAATGTTAAGGGATGATGAGTATTTTTCATGTGCCTGTTGACCATCTGTTGGACTTTCTCAGAGAAGTGTTCATTTTTCTCCCAATTTTTGATGGTATTTTTAAGTTTTGTGGAGTTAAATTTTGTGAATATTTTGTATATCCTAGATATCACACCTTTATCTGATATGTTGAGTGTAAAAACGTTCTCCCATTCAGTTTTAGTTCTCCCATTCTAATTTTAGCCCATATTTATTTTGCAACGCAGAAACTTTTGAGTTTGATGTAGTACTATTTATTCAGATCTGATGCAATAACCCTTGCTATTGAAGAATTTTTTGAGGTAGAAGACTTGAATAGGATAATAATTTATGAAAGAAATTGTGCTTGACAGAATTCAGTGATAAAACTCTCTTATTCATAATTCTTGTTTTTAATTTTTGTTTTTGCTTGACATAAATATGTTCAATTTTTTTTGCTTCTAGTATCAATTTCAGTACTTTCTCTATATAAACCTATCCATTTCATCTTTTTTGGGGGGGGGGCGGCGACATCTGGTGAAGCTCAAAGGTTACTCCTGGCTATGCATTCAGAAATCGCTCCTTGCTATGGGGGACCATATGAAATGCCAGGGATTGAACTCAAGTCCATCCTGGATCAGCAGCGTGCAAGACAAATACCTTAATGCTGTGCTATACCTCTGGCCCCAGAATTTTCTTCTTCTTTTTTTTTTCCTTTTTGGGCCACACCCAGTGATGCTCAAGGGCTAATCCTGGCTATGTGTTCAGAAATTGTTCCTGGCTTGATGGACCATATCAAACCATAGTCTGTCCTAGGTTAGCACGTGCAAGGCAAACACCCTACTACTTGCTCCACCTCTCGGCCCTAAAATTTTATCATTTCTATGAAGCTTATAAAAATTAATTTATTTCATTTCAGATTTTAATTATTTGAATCTTATTTCCCTAATCCTATTAAGTGTAGATAAGAAATTATCAATTTGTTGAGTTTGTTAAAAGAAACAATTATATTTCATTTTATTTTCTAGTAATTTTATTAACTTTTTATAGTCTACACACTTTTGTTTAATAGTTATTTTTATCTTCATGTTCTTATTTAAGTTTCAGTTCTTTACAAATTTACTTAAGGTGGAATGTTAGGCTATAATTTGACATCTAAATATGCATATAGAAAATATATGTTTCTTTTTAATATCTGGTTCAAAAAAATCATATACTCACTATGTTTTTGTCAGGCACTATGTTTATTATAATTTCTTAGTATATTGCCTAATTTTATTTTATTTTAATCTGACTATTTAAGCTACAATATATTTCCAAATACTTTTGAATTCTGCCTTTTCTTGACTTTTCTTTTCAATGCAATTTCATTTATAATTAATACCATTTCAAGTATTTTTCAAATATTGAATACTTTTATATAATGACAGTTAATAATGTTATATTTATAATAAAATTACAAATTTTATATTAAAGATTTATGACATAATCTGTAAAATATTAAGTAGTTAAATTCTTTCAAAGTTAATTATATTATTTTACACACAAAACAACAAAGTATGATAATTTCAGTGACCTCATATTTTCATCAATGCAAAGTCTTGTCAGTAGTTTACATATTTGAAATTTTAGTGGGTACAAAAATTGAATATCTATAGTTAATGTTTCTATATAAATATGAATGACATCTTTTCATATGTATTTTGGCACTTCAAATAACTACTCAAGACGTTTGGCTACTTTAGATTTTTAACTTTGAGAAATTTGAAAACTTTTATATATGCTTGATAATGTTTTATTATAACATACATGTTGTGAATATATTATCAGGCTATATTTCTTGCCATTTTTTGTGACCTAAAATTCAAAAGATTTTAAATAAATTGAGAGACTTTAAGGGAAAAAAATGCTTTCCTTGCATGTGCCCAACACTATTTTAACCTCTGGAACTTCATATAGTCTCTAGTACTGGCAAGAAATATATTTAAGCACAGAACTGGGGATATTCTGGAGCACCACTGCTCCAGAATAACAAATTTTAACTATATGATGAAATATGATTTCTTACATGGTTAATTAGTATTGTAAGGTTTACTCAATAAAACCTTGATCTTTCCTAAATAAAAATGTTTTTATTTAAATTTTATTCTAGAATATAAAGTTTCATATGGTACCCCAAGCCAGGAGCAATCCATGAGCATCACCGGGTGTGCATGTCCCCTACCCAAAGAAAAAAAGAAGTTGCTTTTCCAACTATGATTCTGTGAGTTTAAACACTGATCAATTTTTAAATTATATATTCCTAAATTAGTCCTATATTAAGTTCTCCATACATGAGGAGTTACTTTTTATTTCTAGTAATTTTCAATAAAATTTTCTACCCTCCCCAAAAAACTATTCCTTGCATTTAGTGTATAAACTTATATTGTCAATAATTTAATTTTTCTAGAGTTTTATGATTGATTACAAATATTTACACCTTACCTTTGCTTAATATTATTATAAACATTGTGGCTTTAACTGTGCAACATCCTCTTAAATTCATCATAATTTTAATATGGATAATATATATGCAATTAAATATAATTTCTTATTAATATACTCAGCTTATATTGTTTTTTATCATTATCTTATTTATCTGTTTTATAGTATATTAGATTTGAATGCTCAGATATTTGTACTGGAAAGAGAGTTCAAGTGGTTGAGTGCATTCATTTCCAGGCACAACCACGTGCTCTGAGCACCACATTAGAGTGTGAATGGATGACTGAAAAGAAATTAGTGTGAGGTATAAGTAAGTCTCACTATAATTTAACTGTAGTAGACATGTGTATTAATATTATTAAAGAACATAACACTTTAAAATTCTATCAGCAAAAAATAAAATGACCCTAACACTTTAAATTTCTATCAGCAAAAAATTAATATTCCTGGGGTCAGAGTGATGGCACTGCTGTAGGTAGGGGTTTGACTTGTATACAGCTCACCCAGGATGTATCTATTGGAACCTGATATTTATGCTTAAAAGCTTTCTAGACTTTATTTCATTTTTTTTTTTTTTGGTTTTTGGGCCACACCCGGTGACGCTAAGGGGTTACTCCTGGCAGGCACGGGGGACCATATGGGGAACCGGGGGATCGAACCGCGGTCCGTCCTAGGTTAGCGCAGGTACCTTACACCCCGCCCGGCCCCCAAGACCCCTGTCTTAACCCCTGTGTCATCTCTTTGGTCCAATTCAGATATTGCTCAACATAGTTTTACTCCTTTTTAGTCCACTTATGCCTTTCAAATGATCTTTCCCATTTGCAACATTTTTATATTAGGAAGTAGTCCTTTTTAGATCATTAATATAGATACCAATTGAAAGTTTATCATTAATAATGTGTACTTTTGTCAAGGAACAGTGAAGATGAATTTAGAAAATTGAAGCTTATCACTGACACAATTTGCTGAATAATTTGGGGCAGATAACTCATTACTTGTGATTGCTTCCTCATTGTTAACTAAAGCAGCTTCTCAATGAATGGAATTTAGTATTGTTATGCAATAAATGTGGAATTTAAATGTTAAGTTAATAGAATTTATAAAAATTAAAGATAGACTATTAAACAGAGATTAAAGTATAGCAAATAAATACCACTTATTACATGACATACAATGAAATTTTTAACAAGCGAAACAGAATTCACTATTTTATCTAAACTGTGGTGATAGATTAGATAATAAACAGAAATCTATATCATACAGTTTTGGAAGTTGAGATATTCAAGATCAAGGAACTGGCAAATTTTTTTACTGGTAAATCCACTTTTCAGTTCACATATACTAGACATTTTACTGTATTCATAGTGCTAACTAGCTCTGTTCATCCCACATATATAGATTTTTTTAAATCAATAATCTAGGGCCAGAGATACAGCATGGAGGTAGGGCGTTTGCCTTGCATGCAGGACTGTGGCTTGAATTCCGGCATCCTATATGGTCCTCTGAGACTGCCAGGAGCGATTTCTGAGTATAGAGTCAGTAGTGACATCTGACCGCTACCGGGTGTGACCCACTCCCCAAATAAAAAATCTCAATCCAAAGAAGTCTACTGATTTGTCTATTCTCACTTATTTTATTCATTTTACAAATGTAATTATAGATTATAAGCCATGCATACATAAACTTTTAGGGGAACCAGATGTATCCTCAGATTTTCCTGGTGGGGAGAATTGAAATTACCCCCCACAGGGTTCCTCAAAAGGTCCCCTGTGGACGCCTTTTTCTCCTGCTTGGATGGTTGAGGAATTTCCAAAGAGATGCTTAGCATTACATTTTATGTCATTATTTGGCTAGCTCTCCATTGTAAATTTTAGGCAAAATTGTGGCCTCTCTAAAATAATATGGCTCAGAAATTCCAGCACCAAAGATTACTAAAAGAACCCCTTTTCTGGATATATTTAGCCTGAAAAGCAAAGACAATGTTTCTTCTCTTTTTCAAATATGTCCTTGCAGCTGCAGTTTCTGGTAATCAAGGGCGAAGCCAGAGAGCAGACCCCTGGGCTATTGGCTCTTTCCTTTACTTGACCTCTAAAACAATAGAGTCAAGCCCAGGAAGATCAGGTTTCTAGATATTTCCTACTTCCTCCTAATCCTGATTTTGCATTTGAAGTGAGCTTGCAAAGAGTTGCCTTGAGTTGTAACCTTCTGCTTTGTAATTTAGAATTTTTACAGGCACACCCATAGCTTAGGTATTGTTACTGTTGTACATTGCTTTGTGATTATAATTCTTCACCTGTGACTGGCTTACCCCTGCTTGGAAAATAAACTTGTCACACCCCTGCCAGATGTGTTGACTCTACATACTGTGTGTGATCATCATTTTCAATATTTTTCCATATGCCAGCCCAGGCAATCCACTCTCCCTGAAGTGGATTCACTGAGATCCGACTGACGCTGTAAGACAGAAGCCGCTTGCAGCAATTATATGGCCTCTTAACTTCTTTCTTCATCAAAGTTGACTATACTGTGCTATGAATAAATATTTTCTTTATTATTTATTCTATTGTAGGATAATAATCATTAAGTATAAATGTGTCAGTTTTTGTATCATTTATTAAATCTCATGCAATATTGTGAAATTGAAAGACTAGGAGACAAAAAGATAGTATAAGAGTTACAGTATATATCTTGCACCTGGCCTACAATGATTCTACCTCTGGTACATATGGTATACTTAACATTATCAGATGCATATCTGGAAACCTCCTAAACACCAAGTAGGTGACTCAAGTAGTACTCCAAAACATATGTCTCACATTGTACTATTCTATCTATCTATCCCTTCTATCCCTGTTGTTCAACAATAAACAGCAAAGTCTTGGGTTCATTGAACACCACTGGGGAGCCCTTTGGCCTCTGCTCCCCTCAAAATGGAAGATTAATATTTGAGTATCACAGTGAAGGTATCATTGGAGAAAATAATACCTGGTTCTTTATTTTGTCTATTTCTCTCCTTTATCCAGTTATGGAAACATGTGTCCTAGATAAACTAGATTTCAGGTCCAGAATCAAATATAATAAAATTATTTTCAATAAAGGGATTAAGAGTATAACCCCTTAGAAACTTTTTATGATTGTTGAAAGACATTTCACAAAAATATGTTCACATTGTCTCCTTGGACCACATAGCACATTTCAATTTATATGTCACTAAGACTTTCACTCAGCTCTTCTTTTGCATAGATACTTAGAAAGTAACAATTGTTGATCAGATACTTGGTCTTCAATTGTTTCCTGTATTATAAACCTATACTTTTCAAATATATTTCTACAAATGTTGGAATATTTTACTGTTGTAGAAGTATTAAATTAACTCTCTATTAAATTTTTTTGTTGTTTTTTTCTGGCCACACCTGCTTGATGCTCAGGGGTTACTCCTGGCTAAGTATCAGAAATTGCCCCTGGCTTGGGGGGACCATATGGGACACCTGGGGATCAAACCGAGGTCCTTCCTTGGCTAGCACTTGCAAGGCAGACACCTTATCTCTAGCACCACCTTGCCGGCCCCAAAATTTAATAATGTTTTAAATATTATCTAAGTTGGATTGAGATGAGTTGATTGCTATTAAATTGCCATCTTATAAAAGGTATAAGATCACTGCTTACACAGTTTGATATTTGGTTGTTTATTGAGTGTTTCATGGCAGCTAAATAAAGGAAAAATTGATGACATACTAATTCTTATCTTTTAGAAAAGAGTAGAAGTTTTAATTAGATTTCTGGTGAGAAATTATAGAAGATATTTAGTTAATTTGTTTATAAAACCTAATTCACTTAGAAGTTCTGTCAAAAATATTTTGATGAGCAAACGGCAACAGAATTTTGATTTTCAATTTTTTTCATCTTTAACTTTAAAAGATTTGAAACAATTGCAATAATAAAGTATACTTTTATATTAAAATACGATGTAAAAGTATTTTTACTTTGTCTTTTGAATGTTAATATTTCTTCAAAATCTTTTTTTTTTTTTTTTTTTTTTGGTTTTTGGGTCACACCCGGCAATGCTCAGGGGTTACTCCTGGCTTCGTGCTCAGAAATTGCTCCTGGCAGGCACGAGGGACCATATGGGGCACCGGGATTCGAACCGATGACCTTTTGCATGAAAGGCAAACGCCTTACCTCCATGCTATCTCCCGGGCCCTCTTCAAAATCTTTTAAAGCTGTGTGTCTAAGTAAATAATCTAGAAAATTTAATACAGAATACATATTCTTTCATTTATAAACTGAAGTATCTTTATCTTTCTAAAAGCCATACATTTAGAAATTAAGTTAAAAGGCTCTTTAAAAGGCATTTATGGCACTGCATGTATTTAAACTAGTTGCAACAGTATGATAGTCAAAAGGAAAGGAAGATGATTGATAAACAGTCTCTTTTTTTAAAAAACAAGGTGTTTTTCTTCTCAAACTTTATAATAAACTTGTCTTTGTCTTAGCATTATTTTTTTCTCTAAACCTGAATATCATACTTGTGGGATTCTATACTGAGAAAAATTTATTTTTATTAATATAATAAAAACAATAATATTATAATTTACAGAGAGAAATTACTCCTGATGATAGTTGTAGCATAATGATGTTCCTAGAAGTCACAAAATAGCAGTATAAAGAATAGGACTCTTATAATGCATCCCGTGGACAATGGTCCAATACTCTATCATCTGAAATGGTTTCGTAAGCCTTGCCAGGAGTGATTCCTTAGCAAAGAACTATGAGTAAGTCTAGTAAGCATTAAATACATCTAGTATTTGTGACCATTTACAGAAAACAAAAAGAGAAAGAGATGCCTTCAATTTCAGTCCTGATGTTTTGTTTTTTTTTTTTCCGGGGGGGGGGCAGGATTTTGTTGTTTTTTCTTTGATTTTTTTTTTTTTCTTGCCAACCTTTAGGTGCTCAGGAGTTACTTCTGACTCTGCAACTCAGCTATTACTCCTGGCAGTCTCGAGGAACCATGTGGGATGTCAAGGTCAAACTCAGGTTTGCAGATTTCTTTTTTAGATTTATGAAAGTTATTTATTCTTTAGCATAAATTTCATACTCAGCCACATATTGAGTTAGGATTTTTTTTCATTTTTTCTCCTTTTTTTTGGTTTTTGGGTCACACCCGGCATTGCTCAGGGGTTACTCCTGGCTCCATGCTCAGAAATTGCTCCTGGCAGGCACGGGGGACCATATGGGGCACCGGGATTCGAACCGATGACCTTTTGCATGAAAGGCAAATGCCTTACCTCCATGCTATCTCCCGGGCCCCTGAGTTAGGATTTTTAGCAATCTTTTAAGACATGTAAACAAGTATACTATCTGGACACTACTAGATTCCTTTCAGACCAGGATATGGCTAACAAGAATGGCCTTTGCAGAATTTTTTAATCCTTTCAACCTTTTTTCTGTTTTGACAGAATATTGTGTATTTTAAAGGCAACAGAGAAGAAATCAAGTCAATATCTAATATTTTATATATTCAATATGTTGTTATATCTAATATTATTATCTCATTCTTACCAATAAAGCATATTTTTCTCTTTTGCATCTGTTTTTCTGTTTTGCAGTTGAAGTTTTTCACACTTTCTCTATCCAATACTTATATTCCCTCTTATCACACATTTTAGTCAGTTCATTTATTCCTTCCAATAGATGTTAAATCAAGCATTCTTCATTCACACATTTTAAAGTATTGGCAAAAGTATTAGTGTAAACATAGAAAGCAATATCCCTTTCATCTGTTGCTTAATCTTATTACAATTTGTCAATTTCCATAACATATCTATATTTCTTATCTCAATTTTGTGTCTTCATTCAATCCTAATGTATTTTAGTTTTCTTCAAATATCATTCAATTTGAAGAAAGGTTTTGACTACAATATTTAATTTAATGAACATTTTTATTAATTATTTTATAGTGTTTCAAATGCACTGACATCACTGGCCATGGTTTTTTAGTCAAAACAATTATTTTTCTTGAAAAAATTGTTTTGTAGCATTTATAAATGCTATATGACATTATATGACATTACATATGTCATATATGTTATATGACATTATATGAAATATTATGACATTTCTTTATGTGTTCCTTTCTCTTTTACAATCTCATTCTTCTTTTCCAGATTATATTTACAAGTTTTTTTGCATCACTTTGCTTTTTACTTCATATATTATAACTTGACATTTAATTTTTCCCTATAGCTTAAATTTTCACCTTTTTGAAGAAGACTTAAATTGTTTTACATTGTCTTTAATTCTTCTAGCATGAACAACAGAGTAGATTCCAATTACTTACATGAGTATTCTACTCTATATTCAAAACTAATTAAATAATCCAATTACTTTTACAGTATTCTATGTAGAAAATTAATTTCCATTTATTAATAATTTTAGACCCATAGTGGTATATAACCCAACAACTAAGCTCACACAAGCAGAAAAAATAATAAAAAGAGGTGTGCAAATATCAAATCATATTTCAAATCAATTTTTTATTTTTAAGAAAGATAGAGATGCAAATTGCCTTCAAAGTCCTCTGTAAATATGGCAGAACTGCTTTTCGGGTTCCTAAATAATCCTTTCAGGCTTCGAGTTGGCCATGACATCTAGCTTTTATCTCTGATTGTCAGCCAAGTAGTAAATGAACTAAGCATTTTGTACAATAATTAGGTTAATATTTGGTAGAGTTACTTATCTGTAAAAACAGATATCAACCAAAAATGTTTACAAACTTATTCATGATTAATAATTATAATTTAAGCAAAGCATAAATAAATTAAAAAGGTATGTTTTAGGCTTGAGTTGTGAAACAGTAGTTTTGTAAATACGAGATTTCTGGGCGCTGTGTGACTTTGCTGACATCTTTATACTTCACATCATGTCTTCTTTTGCTGTTATTTGATTAAATATTTGAAAATTAAATAAAGTCACTTGAAATTTGAAGTTTTATCATTTAGCAAGAGTTTACAGGTATCTTAAGAATGACATTGAATGGATTTTGTGGTTAAAGCTCTTTAATCCTGTGACAGTGTAAATTAATTTTTCTGCAATAGCACTAGGATTAAGCTCAGAGACAGAATACTTTATGTAAGAGGAAAATAATAAAATAGTAAGTTATATAAGTGTGAATCACCTAGGCTATTAAATTTGTTGATCTTAGTTACTTTATCCCAAGTTTAGTCTAGTTTTGCCTTGAAAAAGAAAGATAGTAAAAGTTCTTTGGTCTGTTTTCTATCTCCCCTTGGTGCCATTTTGGGGTATTTGCAGGCCTCTCTGACATTATCAAATCGATTGACATTTTAAATAGTTGCAGTGCTCAGTGGGTACTAATTCAGTGAAGGTGAGCCACAAGCTTCTTACTTTGTGACACAGCAAGTGATGTGTGTCTGCTTATTCACAGAGATTGAAATAAGATAAAAAGCTACTGTGTTGTTAAAATCCTAAAGTGCTGTCACAGCAGACACACCTGGAGGGGTCCTTGGAGGAAAAGGCTAAGTGGAAAAGAATCTACTTGTGCTACAGGTGTATTTGAACACCTTAATCCAGCTCAGCAAAAAGTAACTTCTGTTACCCAGGTTTTCATATTTTATTAACATTTATATATGCAGCTCAATCACTGCTTTTTCTTATATTCTAAAACAATATATATATTTATATATTATAATTTGAAAGTTAATATTTAAGAGATGAAAAAGATGATGTATTTGTGGGACTGGAGTGGTGGAGCAGAGTAGTAAAGCAACTGCTTTACCTGTGTTCGCCTAGGAGGGACCATGGTCAGATCTCCCGGGGTCTCATATGGTCCCACAGCCAGGAGCTATTTCTGAGTGCATAGCAAGAAATAACCCCTGAGCCCCTGAAAACCCCCAAAATATTGTACTTGTTCAGTAAAATGAATTTGGAGAACTTAGTCTAAAATGAATAGCAGAGCAAGAAATTGTATGTATTATGTCTGTATGACTTAAGCTGTATAATATCTAATGTTTAAGCACTCATGGGTAGAATAACTTTAAAAGATAATTCCAAACATTTTTTTGAGAAATTGCAGTATTATTTATGAATAACATTTAGTATTTGAAAACAGTTAATCAAATTATAATTTGCATTTATTTTAACCTGAATATACTGTTATCAGCTGCCAAAAATTAATAAAAAGTTTCTTGAAATGTTTTACCAGTTCTCCTGACTTACTTCAGTGACTAACACTAATATCTCCAGAAATTTAGAGTTTCCCTATTTCATTTTTTATTTGTTATCCTCTCAAATCTCTGCCAATTTGTCAACTATGTTATAATAGAAAATATTAAACTGTAATTTAATGTTGAAATCAATTATATGATACATTAAAATAATTCTAATTTTTATAGTTATGATCACTCTATGTTAAGATTAAATTTATGGAAGTAATAGGGCATACTTTTTAAAAATTTAACTGAGGTATTGTGATTTAAAAATCTAATCATACTCCGAGTTTCAATAATAGAATATTCCAACACCAATGTCACCACTAGTGTCCTCCACTGATCCCCATGTCCAGTCTGCCTCCTTGATGGCCACATTACCTTTTTGTTTGCTTTAAATATGCTGTGCTTTAAAATACTTCTAGAGATAGTATTTCATGGATAGCACAATCCAACATCACTCCCTTCCTCGGGGTGTCCACATCCCTCCATCATTGCTAATAATCCCCCTTAGCCCCTTTTTATAGAGAAATTCCTACTGACATTCTGTTTTTAGTTCCTTTTGCTTTTGAACATTTATTAATATTCCACATTTTTTCTTTTTTCCCATACTGAAAAAAATACATTCATGTCTGATCTTCTAATGTTACTCAATCTAATTCTTCAGGTTATGTCAAGTAGAGGAAACAACTTGATTTATCATATAGTCAAGCAGCCTACTCTTGTGGGCTACTAATAATGTAGGCTACTAAATGTAGCAATTTATTTATAGCCATCTGTTCTTGAACTTGGATTATTCCCAGATTTTGGCAATAGAGAATAATGCTGCAATGAATATAGACATGCAAAACTATTTTTGAAATCATATTGAGCCCTTAAGTATATGCCCCAAGTCATTGGGTCAAATGAAAACTAATCCAGTTTTGAGGAATGTCCAAATTGGTTTTCAAAAATAGCTGATCCAGTTGACATTCCCACTAGAATTGAATGAGGGATTCCACATCCTCTCCAAACACTGGTTGTTTTTGTTCTTTTTGATAACAATCATATCGGTATAAGATTATATATTATTATTGTTTTGATTTACATTTCTCTAATGATAACACAGGTAGAACATGAATTATCGTTATACTTTTGGTGATCTGTGTGTCTTTGAGGAGGTTTCTGTTCTTCTACCCTAATTTTCCTCCATTTCTGTAGAACTTTTTTAGTAAAGTTCTGCTAGTGCTCTCTATATTTTAGATATTTACTATTATCTAATGAATGTTGGTCAAATATTGTCTCCTAGTATATGGGTGTATTTTTACTAAGACCATAAGTTCTTTTACAGTATGGAAGTCTTAGTTTAATGTAGTCACATCTGTTCATTTTTGCTTCCATTATTTTGGCCAATATCTTTGAATTATTGATGAAATCTCTAGCTTCTAGAGTTTTCTACATATTTGCCATGAACATTTTTATGATTCAGTTTTGAAATCTAGGTATTTGATTCTTTTTGATTTGATTTTGTTTTGTTTTATTTTTACCACACCCATTTGACGCTCAGGGGTTACTCCTAGCTAAGCGCTCAGAATTAAATCAGAAATTTAAATATGAAAATATTTAGAAGTAAGTAGTATGAAAGCATACTCTACAGCCTATTTTACAGTACTAGCATTAGAAAATCTCTCTTAAATAGTCACTTAAATACTTCAAAATCCTTACAGAGTTGCAAGAGTAAAACAAACAAAATTCTCCTGAGGCATAATAGTACATAAATAAGTCATACAATATTCATATATATGTGTGTTTAATGAAATATTCCTTACCAATTTTCAATGTATAATGATAGAACATAAAAATCATTAAATAAGAATGCTCAAATTGCTATTATGTTTATAAGTGTCAGGGCCAAACAAAACTCCAACGAGAGAGGGTTAGAAACAGAGTTTAACTGAGAGAGAGGCAAAGCAGGGAGGCTAGGAGCCTTACAGCCAATCCCCTAGGCACAGAGAGTGAAAAAAGGGCCAAGGCTTGAACAAGAACAAGGAGTCAGCCAGAGAAAGTACCAGAGAAAGGGAAACATTAGTAGAGACAGCAAAAGGTCTCAGGAACAGAGCGTCCAGCAAACATTTTTTTCCAGCAGTTGGCAGTAATCATCTATTAGGAGCAATCTGGGAGCGGCAGTAGGTGTCCCTAGCATTGTGGCCCTGGATTTATACACCCCCCAGGGTCAAATGCCTTTCAAGAGTCAGTTACAAGGGATATGGCTTCTGTTTTATATTTTGCAAAATATAAAATATGAAATAATGAAACCACACATAAAGTAAGTGGGGTCAACACATCTTCGGGCAGGAGTGAGACCCACTTTCCCTGAAGTGGATTCATTGAAACCTTCAGAGTTGGAGCCAGCGATGTTCAAGAAACCATGTGATGCCTTATATAAAAGACAGTATACTTCAACCCCTATACTACATTTGTAGCTAATTCTCTTACTTTTATTGTCTCTATTATTTCACATACTTCTGCCATATTATTTTCAACTATTAAATATATTTTTCTGATTACTTATTTTATTCAAAGCATCGATATTGTTTAGTAAATATGAATGCCAGAACAATAGCTCAGCAGTAGAGCATTATCTTTGCATGCATGCAGCCTACCCGGGACAGATCCAGGTTTGATCCATGGTATCTCATATAGTCCCCAAGGCTGAAAATAGTAATTTCTGTGTGCAGAGAAAGGAATTAATACCTGAGTGTCTCTGGGTTTGGCCCAAGAAACCTCAAAATAATATGTTTTAAGAAATAAAATAATTTTGGAAGATTTTTCAATAGATATATGTTTTTGGAATTCTTACTTTTTAACCTACAGTTTCAGGTCATATATATATGTCTGTGTGTGTGTGTGTGTGTGTGTGTGTGTGTGTGTGTGTGTGTGTGTGTGTGTGTGGTGCGTGTGTGTGTATCAGGATGGGTGGTTGCCTTATATGCAAACTATAAATGTTAGATCTCTGGTTACCCAGATAGTCTCTGTGGACAATTAGGATTGATTCCTGAGTGCAGATCCAGGAATAATTCTCTAGCATCATAATTTATGACCCCTAGCAATAACAAAACAAGAAGGGAAAAACCCAACATAAAACCCTGAACTTCCTATAATTCTAACTCTATATAGTTTTACCATTCATATCTCTGAATAAATTTTCTTCATTCCTAGAGTGGTAAGATATAAGCAAATACTTAGAGAAAAAATATTGTTTGTCTCATAAACAAGACTATCTTTAAATTAAAAATTTTAAACAATATTCATGTTCATAAAATCTACAGTCATAGAATATATGTAATAGCATTTATTTTTCTAAAACAGGGAATTCAGCATAACTTGAATTCAACACATTCACTTGATCTAATATTTACTGATCCATGTATATAAAAAACATTAATTGCATTAATTAAATACTCAATTTATTGGTTTCTCCTATAAATTAAAATCTAAAAACTAAATAGTGAAGAACTAATCCATTTAGATTAAAACATCTAAAAGTTAATAAAAGAAAAAAGATAAATTTAAGTTAAATAATAATTGAAAATGATGAAATGAATCATTCTCTACTTAAGCAAAGCCAAGGTCATTTTCAGAATAATGTGAAGTATGTTATTCCTCAAGGAAGATATAACGTTTGGTCTAAATTTTTCAAGATATATTACCTATCAGAAGTTTTTTTTCCACATAAATAATCCCTTACAGTACAAAAAATGTGTTTCATAGGAAATGAGAACAATAGGAGAAAACATGATAGCAAAAAATAGAAAACTCCTCAATTCAACCACTTTATCAGACTTGAGAAATTTATTAACACTGACAAAAAAAATCAATAAAATGAAAGACCTATTGTAGGAGTAGAAAGATATTATATGGAAAAAAATGGTCTTTACTTGTTTTAAATTATTTCCTTAAGAAGGCCATCCTGACTTATTGATTACATTGCACTTTTCTTTCAACTATAATATTTTTAAGCGATAGGATTCAACTCTTCACTAGAATGAATAAAATGGTTTTATAAACAAATGTTTTAAGCATTGTGTATAAGTTTTAAATTCTGTAACTTCACTCACTTATGTTTAAGAAATATGCAGGAACAATAATATAAAAAGTATATAAATATATATATATTTTATACTTCATATATGCATTAAAAAGCAGGCAACATTATTTTCTTTAAATTTTGACTTAATCTATTTATGTCAGTTCAGAGAATAATTGTCTCAAGAAACTTTCTTATGGGCCATAGTAAAAATGAAAATATATCTTTGCAACCTTATGCATATTTTCAGATAGTATAAAATTTGATTAGCATATCTGAAGTAACATGATTTTTCCTATTTATAAAATGCAAAAAGAATAAAATAGTGAGAGATGAGTAATTATACTTATATTCTAGTATACATTTTATCTTATAGACATATGTTAGGTATCCTAAAAGTTTTTAAAGTTTCTATATATTACATGGATAATGAAAGTATAGTTAAAATAATTTATGTGAAATATTTTTTATTTTAAAATATGCTCTGGGAACTGTTAATGCCAAAAGTACTGAATTATGACAAAATATCTGTTGGCAAAGATCTGAATTAAGACTCATTCTAGATTTATTTTATTTGTTGCAATCCTTGTCTTTATGTAAAGATGAAGCTAAATACAAGCTCTATTGGTATAAGCAGACACCATTCTGCCATTTTCACTTTAAATATAATAGGATTTTTCATTCTATGGCCTAGGGTTGTATTTTGGCTTTCTGAGATCTATCTATTATTTGTTTTGTAACTAGTAAAAAACTAGTATATTATAATTTCTTATTGTTTCAATGTCTTATTTATATCAACAATCTATCATTTTCATAAACTAATGCTTTCAAAATAGTAGCTTAAGATTTCATATTGAGATTGAAACCAAGTAATTTCTAAATTATTTTGTCCTATGTAAGTCTATCTTATATTTCTTCATCAATCATTTTATGTTACCAAGATCTTGCCAGAGGTCAAAGTTTTACAGTAGTAAAAAAAAGAGATAAATATTTCTATATACAGACATGTGCAAAACTATCAATTGACTTATTCCAGGAATGAGAATTTTGATAAATAAAAATGAAATCATTTAAATTTTATAGTTTATATTCTTATTTGCATTGTTTTAAAAGTCTGAAGAAATATACTTATATATGCTCTGAGAAAAATATTTGATTATAAAATTTACCATAAACATTATTGGCTAGAAGAGAAAACATGGAAGACATGAATTTCACTTATAAAGACTCATTTAGAAACCCATATCAGTAGAGGTTAATACATTTTATCCAACTTGTTAATTAATGATTGAATCAATATGCTTACACATAAAATATTTCAAAATTATTTCCAATATAGTTATGTAAGGAATTAGTTATCCAGTTGAAAAATTCTTATAACTTTAATTATATACTTTAATTCATTTTAAAATAATGCATGTTTAAGTATGTTCACAGATGCTAGCATATTATCAATAGTAGATAAATATCTTGAACACATTATGTCTGAAGCATTATGCCTTAATTATTGCTAGCAGAGTAATTATTTAAGATTGTCAAAGCACATAATTGCACTGTTTCATAGAAACACTTGCAATGACAAAAACTTTAATTTTTAAAAGGAAGATGCTTAATATATATACAAATACACATTTAAAACAGTAATATAAAAACACTACATAGAGCACAGAATAATTTTAAAAGCATTTGTTCATAATCTAAATTGTTTAGGACCTAAACTAACATCCATAACATAAAATATTTGTTTTGTCATTTGCTTTTTAATTTACATATTTTTTCAATAGCTCATAATTCTATTATTGTACAATATATGACATTTATATCATTTATTTTATAGTCTGGTATTCCAGATATTATATATTCTATATTCACAACAAAAACTGTCATTTTCTCTATCAAATGTACATTATTATTTTTGACATTTTATTTAATAGTTACCTGATTTCCCTTAAAAAAGCCAATAAGCACGGAAGTCACTGTCTTTCAACAGGGGAGATTATTTCTTTCACAAGTTCATAGAGATATCCCAATATCATCATTTTTTTTTTTCATTTTCTTTGGTTTTTAGCCCATACCTGGTGGTGCTCAAGGGTACTGCAAGCTCTGTGATCAGAAATTACTTCTGGCAGATTTGGGGGACCATTTGGGATGTCTAGGATTTGTTGGTTTCATGCTAGCAGCCCAGAGATAAGACAAAGAGACCACTAGGAAATGCAAGCCACGAAGCGGGATTTATTAAGCCAGCATTCTGGGATCCAACCACTCTTGAACAGCAGGATGTAGTTTAGGCCCTGAACTTGGAGTCCGTAGAGTTTTTTTTTTTTTTTTTTTTTTTTTTTGTCACCATAATCATATTTCTTTATTTTTTTTTATTTTTTATATTTTAACACCTTGATTACATACATAATTGTGTTTGGGTTTCAGTCATGTATAGAACACCACCCATCACCAGTGAAACGTTCCCATCACCATTGTCCCAAATCTCCCTCCTCCCCAACCACCCCCCGCCTGTACTCTAGACAGGAGTCCGTAGAGTTTTTATAGTCACTGACACTATGCACATTGTTCAGTTGGTCTCAGGAAAGAGCAAAGGACGCACATTTCCCATAACACAAGTAACATAATTCAAATGGATCAAGGCCGTTCTAGACAAGGCATGTCCACCAGGCCTGGTAGTGGGAGAGCAGACAGAGATAAGTGTTTCTGAGGACACCATAGGCATCTATCAGTATCGGTGTCTGTGCTTATCGGGTGCCTCTTTTCTTCTGGAAAGGTTGGTAGGCTCCATTTCTCGACGTCAGCCTGACCTCCGACAATGTATAGGAGCATTACAGCATAGTTAAAGCATAGTTAGGTATCTTGGTCAGTGTCTGTAAACATGAGATTGGCATTTGCCCACCAGTCCTTACAGATTGAACCTAAGTAGACCTTTGCAAGTGAAATAATTATGCTCTGTGCTATCACTCTGGCCCTCTGACTCCTAACATAACATTTTACAACAAAAGCAGAGTAGTAATAAAATAGCTTTGTTATTATTTTTTTACAATGTGTTTGCGAGGTGTTTTTACATTATTTTCAATTAAAGCATGGAATGTTCTAGCAATTCCACTTCCAGTATTCTCTTTTCTCTATCAATAGTCCCAGGATCCTTCCTATAATTCCCCCTTCCAGCTTGCCACCTTGACAGGTACCTTTTAAATTCAGATGTTAAAGTTTTGTCTCAAGATTTCAAAGTTTGGATATTTAGCTTTGTCTTTCCTAACAACACTGATGTAATGGAATCTTATTGACCCTTACCCTATGTTATTTTTACAACTATTTTTCTTCATTCTTTATTTCCTTATCTTCACTATACTTTGGGGATAAGGGTGTAGATGCTTTAACTTCATTTTATTTATTTAAACATTGTGCTTACAAGGCTGTTGTATAGGTGTTATTTTTCCCTACACAAATATAATATTGTTCATGATTGACTTTCAGTCATACAATGTATAACACCCTTCATCATAGCACAATTACACCACCAATGTCAGCAGTTTCCTTCCAACAGATGAACAGACATTCAATCAAAGAAGAAATATATTTGGCAAAAAAAAAAAACATATAAAAAAGTGCCCAAGATATTTATCATCAAGGACATTCAAATCAAAACAACACTCAGATATTATCTCTCACACACAGAGACTTGTACATATCACAAGTAACAAGAAATTTCAGTGTTGGCATGGATGTGGAGAGAAGGGGACTCTGATTCACTGCTGGTAGAATGCTGAATGTGGTCTAGGCTTTTTTTTTAATAATTTTTATTTTGACCCAAGTAGATTACAAATCTTTCATAGTAATATTTTAGATAGTGACATGGAATCAGAGGCATTCCCACCACCAGTGTTGTCCTACCTCCATCCCTATTCCCAGTATGCATCCTATATTCCCCTCCTTTGCCCTCAGGCTGCCAGTATAAGTGGTCCCCTCTGTGTCTGGCTTGTTGTAGATTAGGTTTTGTTTCTGTTGGTTTTGGATTTGGATTATGATGATTTTTTATTTCTGCTCAATGTGTTGGTACCCTCCATTATTTCCCCCTCAATTTGTGAGGCAGAACAAGTTGGTTCAAGTTATGTGGTTCTGTTTGTAGGGAAGAAAAAAAAATAGAAAAAAAGTCAATCAAGAAAGAAACAGGAGGAGTCCTTCTAGACTCTATAAAAAGCAGTTTAAGAGAAGAAAGGGAAAAGGAAGAAAAACATAAAAACCATACCAAAAATATCAAATGAAAGAACCCAAAAAGCACCACAGCAATTTGAGATTTCAATAATATGAATATACCCTATGATAACAAAATCTCAATGTAGAGAATGTCTTCTGCCTTATTTTCATTGAAGCACTATTCACAATGGCCAGAAACTGGAAACAACACAAATTATGAGAACAGATGAGTGGGTAAAGAAACTAAAGATATATATGCATATATATGTATTATATATAATGGAATACTACATAACTGTTAGAAAAATTAAAGCCATGAATTTGCTTATATATAGATGCAATATATAATATATATTATATAGAGATGCATATATAGATATCTATTATGCTGAAATAAATGAGTTCAGAGGTGAGGAATATATTTCAAATGATGACACTCATTTGTGGGATTTAAAAAGTGGGATTTAAAAATATAGTGTGTGTTTATTTTTTAATAGAATCCTTTACCACCACAAAACAGAACAACACTGATTCAATCACTGGCTGGCCCTAAAACACCAAAATTTACTAGTCCTTTTCAGTTTCATTAAAATAAATGTAGATGAATAAGTGGATTCTTCATCTGTTTCTTT
Source organism: Crocidura indochinensis (assembly GCA_004027635.1). Lineage (NCBI taxonomy): Eukaryota > Metazoa > Chordata > Mammalia > Eulipotyphla > Soricidae > Crocidura > Crocidura indochinensis. Next base: position 11,163 of record PVKC010001229.1, on the reverse strand, counting down.
TTTTTTGGGGGGGGGGTTGGGTCACACCTGGCAGTGCTCAGGGGTTACTCCTGGCTCCATGCTCAGAAATTGCTCCTAGCAGGCACGGGGGACCATATGGGGCACTGGGATTTGAACCGATGACCTTTTTGCATGAAAGGCAAATGCCTTACCTCCATGCTATCTCCCGGGCCCCTTCATCTGTTTCTTAATCTTTATTTATTAGTTATAACAAATTGATATGTAGATGCAATATACTGAAATTTAAGGTTCATTTTTTTAAATATAATTTTTATTTTACTCATATTAGTTTACAAATCGTTCACAGTAATGTTCCAGGTACATGTAAGCATTGAATCAGGGGAATTCCTATCGCTGAGTTGTCCTCCCTCTACCTCCGTTCCCATCCTGCCTCCCCTATCTACCTCCTCTCCTCAGGGGCTTCTAGATTGAGTGACCCCCTCTGTGTCTAGTTTATTACTTAGTTATCTTATATCTGTTTGGCCTTGGTGCCTCCATTACTTCTCCCTCTAATTGAGGCGGGATTAAATAGTTCGAGTTATATGGCTTTGTTTGGGGAAGAGTAAAGTAATAGTATGAGGTAAAAATTAACTGCGCCAACAATGGGCAGAGTCCTTCTAGAGGCTCTCATCCTCTGTTTGAGAGAAGGGGAAAAGAGAAGGTGAAACACCATAACATTTTACAAAGATGTATCAAATAAGATATCCAGTGAGCACTGCAGCAATAAAGATATGCACCACATAATTGCCATGGTCTTGAGATAAAAAACATGACAGCCCAAAAAGGAAGAAGAGAAAAGAAGAAAGAAAAAGTAAATATATAAATAAAAAAGTGGACAACTACTTAAATATCTACACCAAAATAAGGAAGTCGACAAAAACTTGCTATGAAGAGAAAAATAAAATAGTATTAAGAAAAATAAAAAAAAGAAAAGCAAAAAAGAGATTATTTGTGCTTCTTGACTCCTCCCATTTTTTTGTGGTTTTTGGGTCCCACCCGGCAGTGTTCAGGGGGTTTCTCCTGGCCCCATGCTCAGAAATTGCTCCTGGCATGCCAGGGGACCAAATGGAACGCTGGTATTCAAACCGATAAACTTCTGCGTGAAAGGCAAATGCCTAACCTCCATACTATCTCTCCGACCCTCCCTTTTTTTCCCTTCTGCATAGGCACAGTAAAAATTGGGGTTATTCGAAAAGGGAATCCCCTTGGCCTAAGAGATGCAGGGTTTCTCCCCCCTTGGAATATATTGTCATGGGATTATCTATAGACTCCTTTCAAGTTCATTTACTCTCTCCTTGCTGTTTTCGTGTTGTATGGAAGACTTCTGCTCTGATCTGAATGATAAAATCAGACCTTTGTATCTAGAGATCTTAGTCTCTACACAGGTCAAGGAGTAGAACTTAATGATGAAGACTTTCTTCATGATTTCAAAAGTTCTGATTCCTCAGTGTCGTTTTAATCTGTCTTCTGTAGTTGGTGGTTTTGGACCTTGCTTTGAACCTCGGGCGGAGCCTGGGATATCTCTTTTGTTATGTTTCCTGAAGACCCATTCAGTTGCAATTGTCTCAGTCAGGTCTCTGGAATTAGAGATCATGGTTGCTGTGCAGGTCGTAGGACAAACCCTACACTAGGGTTTTCTTGCTGGTCCCAGATTACATACTGCGCGGCCGTGGTTCTATCTGCCAGTCTACTGTAGATCGCGTTCTTGGCTTTTGCACAGCCCAAAGTGTGACCAGTCTTTTGATTTTGTCTTATCGTTAGTTGGGAGGTAGATACTCTGCTGTTATGTCCATTTATTCTTAATTTCCTTGTTGTCAGGATATCATATTAGAGCTGGTACATGTTGGTGTTTGAGCAGTATTCAGGATGTCCTGGATGGGATTTGGTTCCTGTAGCTGTTGTGCAGAACTGCGTCATTTCTATGTCTGGGATTCAGGATTCTAGGCTGAACAGTGGGTGTCTAATCTCCTGGAATCTAAGATAGGTTCACATGACTTATTTTCAAGGTGGGAGCTTCCCTGTATTGTAAATAATTATGAGTTCTTATCCTTAGTAGATAAGAGGTTGTTTATATCAGTGTGATTTCCCCTTTTTTTAGTGTGCCTTTGCAGGGAGAAATGGTGCTTCATTATATTACTGGTGTATTTTGGGGAGGAAAAAGAAGATCAGAGAGACAAGTCACACACCCAAAAAAGATAAGAATATAAATAAAAGTATATTTGCTCACATGTGTATAGAGAAAAATTATTTTAAAAAACTGAAGTAAAAAATCAAGAACTGGAATAAAAAATAAAGAGAAATTTAAGGTTCTTAATAAAGTATATTAATTCTGATGAGTTTAATTCTATAAATTAAGAAGATTTTACATCATAAATATGATTGTCTCTTTTATTTCTTTTGCCTTGTTTTGAGAAAATACGTAAATTCTAATTTTATTTTAATTTAATTCGTTTATTTTTTATTTTTTATTTTTATTTTTATTTTTTTGGTTTTTGGGTCAAACTCGTTTGACGCTCAGGGGTTACTCCTGGCTATGGGCTCAGAAATCACTCCTGGGACGCTGGGGGATTGAACCGCGGTCCTTCCTTGGCTAGCACTTGAAAGGCAGACACCTTACCTCTAGTGTCACCTTCCCAGCCCCTAATTGATTTATTTTAATTTAATTTTATAAATGGAAAATTTTAAATAAAAAATAAATATGGTTGTGTATTTTATTTATTTTTCCTTGTTTTGAGAATAACTAGGGCATTGAATCTCTGAGGTAAAATTTTATTTATAGATTAATTTTGTCAACTCAGAAAGAAATTTGGAATACTACAAAATAACTTCAATCTTTTGTGATAATATATACATACGAAATTTTCTATTTGACTTAAATGAGTTAAGACAATAGTTAAAATTAGAAGGCATCTTTATTTTGTTCATAAATTGGACTTATCCAGTGCTCATTTCATTTTTCTGCATTTTCAGATATAATACAATAAATAAGCATAGAGAGGCACAAATAGAAAATTGTTATATCTTCTCTAAGATATCTTTAAATTAAAGCTATTTAAACTATATTTCTTATAATTCAATATTTTATTGTGTTTCATCTGTCTTGTCAATTCCAGTACAAAAATAAAGCATTACTGTGTTTTTGCATATTTTTAATTACTAACTTTCTTTTCTGGGTCTCTATACCTGCATACAAAGCTTTACCTTGACTCTGCATGATGCATATTCTTTAGCCTTGCTTCACTTGCCTTTCTTAGCTAGGAAGGAAATGAGATAGAAAATGATTTACAGGCACCCCTGTTGTGTGAGTTTGTTAGCTTTTCTTTTGTAACAGGAAAATATTGTGAACTCATGTTAACCAAGTCTAGTTCTACTTGTACCTGAAAATTCCTGTTAGTCACATCTCCATAGATGGTCTGTCTAGGTTTCTTTTTTGGTAAGTATTCTTCTTTATCATACAATATCATATCACAGAGACTTTTTTGAATCAGAAAGCTTAATATTCCTCTATCTATTGTAAGTGGTAATAGATCATGCTCCCTGAAACAATTTAGGATTGGAAAACTGCTTTGTGGGCAGTTCTCTAAAATGGCCATTTATTTTATTTTATTTTTTTTTTTTGCTACTCTATATTGTGCTTCTTCAGAAAGAACTATAAAAATTATTGTACTTTTATTTTTCGGTATCATTTAAAACTGAGGAAGCTTTGTGATACTTTTTCCTTATATAATTATTACTTACAAATTGGCAATATTCTACTTTATTTATTTGGGGCTTTTTTGTTGTTTGTTTTTGGGCCACCAAGACAGCATTTAGGGCTTATCCTAATTCTATGCTCAAGGATCACTCCTGCAATAGTCAGGTATCTTGTGTAGAGACTAAATCCATGTATGCTATGTGCAAAGCAAGTACCTTCTTTCTCTAATATCTTTCTAAATTTTGATTTACCTTTTGATAACATCTATTTTATTTACAGAAAAGTAGAATTGAACAATTTCTATAGAAAAGTTAAGGCATAACTATTTTTAATTATATAATGCCTTAGTATTTTTATGTTTTAAAATAATTTTCACTTTTTGTGATTTTGATAGCAAAATTTAAATGCCATAGTATTATTCAATAATATGAAAAATCCAATGTTCCAATTATATGTTATAGGAATTTATTTTCTAACTGTAATACAATGAGAAGTGATTTTTCCATTTAATTTCATTGAATTAAATATATCTATCCAGCTAAATCATAAAAATCACTGTGATTTCATTACCATGGCCTTAAAAATTTACCTTCTTTTAAAAAATTAGGGATTGAACAAGGAAGTAAAAAATGCAATAATCCCCAATAAATAGTGCTATGCTTACATATTTTTCTAGATTAATAAATGTGAACATTGTGAACATGACTTCTAGCTGTGCTCATACCTCTTTCCTTTATCAGCTATTTCCTCTCTGATCTGCTCTAATTTTCTTTCTGATATTTGTGTATTTGTTAGTTATAATATTAGACAAAGTTGACACCATTCAGCTAACAGTTAATCTCTATTACCTAGAGGTTTAAAGTCAAGGAACAATCATCCATGTCTGTGATTCCAGGAATGTATATATTATTTTTCAAAAATATTGGACCAGTCTGCAGTTCCACCAGCAATGAATAAACATCCCCACCCTTTTTTGGTGATGTGTGCCAGTCTCTGTGGTATGAGGTGGTATCTCATTGTTGTTTTGATAATAATGCATAATAATGTTTATTCTTTCCTAAATATGTGAGATCTATTTACAAAGTTGGGTCATTCCATTTTGGCAAACCTGTGAACATTAGTAATCTCCTGCAAGGCTTTGTCTTTTTCATCATTGTAATGTCCTAGAAATATTTCAAGCAGGAAAACTAAGAAGAAATTTGAGGTAAACTGGAGATAACTTTTCTAACAACACTAATATTACTGCTGTGCATAAATATTATATAGAGTCACTCTGGCACCTTGACAATTTAGAAACTGTATTCAGCAGTTTTACCTTCCTTGCCTCTGCTATTCCAAATGTACATACAAACAAGAAAGAAAGTTATTCAATTACAAGAAAAAGTAAATTACTTTCTCTGGATAGAGGACTTCTGGTTGAGAAGTATACAAATAAAATTGAGAATGCAGATACAGAATTTTTTGTAAAGGACGTTTTATGTTTCATGGGCAGAGACAGATATTGGTAGTGAGGACATATTTAGTTTTTATATTGAAGTCCTGGATGATTTCTTGATAATTATTATATTATTTAATAATTATTTCTTGATAATATTATTTCTTGATAATTATTAGATTATTTAAAATTTAGAAGGGAGATTATATTTTTGTAGATTTTTCTTTATTCTTTGAAGACATTATAAAAATTTCAGTCAATAATTTCATTATTTTAATAATAACTTAATTTTAATCATATGCTTTTCATATAAAGAGCTAACAAAAATAAGTGGTTGGCATAGTTCAAGCGAATTTGTAACAATTATAACATGAGTATACCTATGTCACCTCCAATTGTAGATAGTTAAAATTTTAATTTTTAATCAACCTAAGTGGAAAAATTGTCATTTTGTCCAGTGATGACATTAACATTCATCATTTATGTTATATTTATGTTATATTGTATCTATAAATTTGAGAGCATAAGAGTAATGGAGTTATTGTAGATATCAATAATATAAAAAAGGAATGCAATCATGGCTTTCTATTTCAATCCTGTGTTTTTTCTTGAATACTATTTACCTTCTCTGCTTTTTCTTCATTTTGTAGAAATCCTTATCCTCTCTTAAACACATGTCCCTCTCTGCCTCTACTCTTCCCTATTCATAAAATTATTTCAATAGAACAATTCTTCTGATTCACTTTTTTGCTATCAGAATAAAAATTTTATTAATAGTTCCAAAATAAAAATAAGTAACAGTAGCATATATAATTTCACCATGACATACTGTAGCAAAAGATTAGCATAGCAGAAAGGATGATTCAATATATTCCATTTATATATTAAATATGTTATATATAATGTAGCAAAATGGTTGGTCTTGTACACATAACATAATGATAGGACACATTTCACAACTTCATTGTTGAAAAAAACTGTCAACCTTATTTTTATTTAAATATTTATTTATTTAATTATTTTGGTTTATTGGGCCACACCTGGTGACACTCAGGGCTTACTCCTGGTTGTGTGCTCAGAAATCGCTCCTAGCATGAGGGACAACATGGAATGCAGGGGGATAGAACTGTTGTCCTCCTTACAATATTACTTAATGAAATGAAATTAAAAAGTAGTTACTTATCAGTAGTGGAGTATTCCCCAACAAAGTTACCAAAGATTATTAAGAAAAACATTTTATATGTGACTAAGGTCACAAAATAATCCATTAAAGTATTCTAATAATAATTAGTGTAAGAGGCACTGTCATAAAGAGAACATCTATACATTGATGTTCCATGTTAGAAAAAGTGAGCTTTTAAAATATTTTACCTTAAGAAACATGGAGTACAACTTCAAGTATCTAAATTTTTTAGTTCTGATTTACTTTACACTGGTTGAAACAAACAAACAAAAGATAACTAGGGGCTAGAGTGATGATACAGCAGGTAGGACAATCCCTATAAAAGTGGATGGTCTGGATTTAAACACAGGAACTCCATATATTACCCACTTCATAAGAGTGATTTCTTAGGAGAGAAGTAGGAGTAAGATTTTGAGCACTGCCCAAAGTGGTCCCCAAAAAAGTAAATTAACTCTGTATATCATTTATTGTGTTTATTCACCTATCCAAATGTCCCTGAAGTTATAATTTAGTGCTAAAGACTCTTGCTTTTCTAGACGAGGTTATACATTAGTTTTTACTAAAATTAAATATTTTCATTATAGATGACTTTCATGTGCTATTCTTAGTTTCTGTTCTCTTGCAGGCCTCATGAATATTCTGGAAAAATTATATATCCATAAGAAGGTGTGAAAAAGTGTATATTAAATACACTTATTAGATAAATTAATAGATTATGATATATAGACTTTATATGCATATATTGATTTATTTCATATAAGAATATATATTTTGTCTTTATATTTTTACTTTTGTTTTTGTTTTTCAGTGAGATATTTACATTATTTTAAATTTTTTCATGAGTTTTCTTTGAATATATACCATAGACTTTATGTGTCACATATATTTTTCTTTCTACTTCCAAATATAATATATATGTTTTATATATAATATACTTATATATTTACATATTTAAGTAAAAAGATATAGGATATATATAATTTTTAACATCCTATTCACTCTAAACATTACATTCATCTTATAATATGCCTTCCATATCTTATTTTTTTATGGAATGGATCTACCTAAGTGTTTGTTAATTATGTATGTCTTGTTTTTAGGCTAGAACCAGTTGATCTCAGGACTTTTTCATATGTCTCTGACAGATAATTCTTGGTGGTGTTGAGATATCATATAGGTATGTCTATTATCAAACCCAGCTTTTTTTGCACTTGCCTTACCCTCTGTATTGTATCTATAACCTAAGTTTTATATATTTTATATATTTTTTATATATATTCTTTAAGCTTCCTTAACTTCTTAGAGTTTAGATCTGTGATGTGAAATTTATAATTGAGCTATCATTATCTGAATCACTTCGTCACTTTTATAAGAGGTGACAATTTTATGTAGTCATGAAAATTAGTGTTTAATAATAAAACAATAAAAATAGCTGTCTTTTAACTATTACATGTAGTAGTAATTTTAGTTAAGACCACTAAAATATATTGAATGCTGTTATTTCCTACTGACCTACTTGAAAACAGAATACATACAACATATTAAATATAAAAATAATTTTGAGAAATTTATTAATTTAATTGGTTCAAGAGGCAATAAATATATATACTTAGAGTCAACTATATTTCATTCATAAGTACCAATTTTTGTGTCTTATGACTCCATCTATGTGTAGATAATGTTTAAGTATATTTAAACTATATCAGATATTTAGGGAATAAAAATAAGGTATGCCGTCTTAATAAACATCTAATCTGATTTTGGATTCCTCTGATATATTTTAAGTAATATTTTCATGTAAAGTCAAGCATGATCATAAAATATCATGATCAAATCTCTCTAAAAATCTATACTTAATATAGAATAAGATTTATGATTACTAATTATGAAATTATTTATTTTACATAGTCTGATTTTATCTTGTCCTTGATTTCAAATTAAATTTGTATTTCAGTTTAAAATTAACTAATATGAATTTACAGAGAACTATGTTATTGTATTACATCTTATTTAATTTCTTCCACTTTATCAAGGGACTTTCTGAACTTTCAGTACAAGTCATGTTAATGGAAAATAGATAAGCTCTTAGAGGTATAATATAAGAATATATAATATACCGGTAGATGTAAGAGTCAAAATATCTGAGTACTAGTTCTGCATTTATATATTAATTAGGCAAGTTATTTCATTTTTAATATACACTTGTTTTATATGAAAAATTAAAGAACATAGAATTCTACCTCCCAGGTTTATTATGAGAAAGTTCATGCAAGTTATTATATTGTGGTTGACACATAGCAAGTGTCTACTATAAAGAACATTGCATAAAGAAGAAAATATATGAAGCCTCTTTTAAAACTCTTTTTAGAAAGACATAAGAAGTCTGTTAAAGAGATTATAGTGGCTGGAATTTCACCAGTAAACCTGGATTTTAACCCAAGTACTGATATGTTTCCTCACATTTTCTAGAAATGAATCCCTGAGCACACAGTCAGGAGTAAGCCTCGAGTGGCATGAACTGTGCACCCCATTCCCTAAAAGAGCAGTGGGTAGTAATTATTTAAAAAAAAATGTTGTTGAGACAAATAGGAATTTACACTATATTAGGATAGTAATCTTATGTTTGAAAGTTAAATTTTTCTGTGGTTGATTTACTCATAGAAAATTAGAAGCGGGTGGTTAGGTAAGGGATCACTATGAAAATGATAATGGGAAGTAATCACTGGACAGAAAATTGGTGCCGAAAAGGAAGCATGATGTGCATGATACCCTTTCAGTAGAAGTAAAGCAAACTACAGTGCCTAATGTAAAGAAATAAAAAAGAAAAGTGTCTGTGACAGATGCAGTGGGAGAGAAATTGGAGACACTTGATGGAGGGTGTGGATACTGGTGAAAGGATGGATGACTGAACATTGTACAACTGCAACTCAATCATGGGCAGCATTGTGACTTTGTGTCTTGAGGGGATTTAATAGATATATAATAACAAATTAAAAACTGAATACAAGTATTCTTTACTAGCATTGAAATAACATTTTAAGATGAGGCTAGGGGCAATCTGATCACTTTGAAATGGTAAAAGTAATAGGTCAATTGTACTTTTATGCTTCCCTGTACCCATTATTTGTATAACATGCAAATCTAAGGTGTTGCCTATGTAATACTTTTCACAAACATTGTTATTTTAATAAAATTCCTGTCTTTATCTTTCTTATACACACATCTTAAATGGAAGCTTACATTGAACACACTACTCATTAGAAGAGCTAATCTCATTTTATCACAACTGTCACTGAATTATGCTAAATATCTTACAAATAATTATTGCCTCAGAGTTAAATTTCCCTAACCATAGAGGGCACAATGGAGAGAATAACTATATCTTTTAGAAAGTGTCTTCTACAACAGTTATTTTCAGATTCTGTAGAAGGTTCATATTATATTGGCATAATTAAACTATCAAATAGGTTGCAATACATTTTAGAAATATTTATATTAATTCATAATGTAGACTTTGAAGTGCTGTCTTATGATTTAAACTTTTTCTATTATTTTTTGTGGTTTTTGGGTCACACCCGGCATTGCTCAGGGGTTACTCCTGGCTCCATGCTCAGAAATTGCTCCTGGCAGGCACGGGGGACCATATGGGGCACCGGGATTCGAACCGATGACCTTTTGCATGAAAGGCAAACGCCTTACTATCATGCTATCTCCCGGGCCCCTACATTTTCTATTTTTATTTTGTATTTGGATCTGCATAAAATAGTTAAAATACTTTAGGTTCTCTTGTTGTCTTTTTCTCAATAAAAGGCATCGAAAAGATAACTTCAATATCCTGCATTGCACATCAGTTGCCTGATTAATGAGCTTCTCCTTTATTAATAAGATATGTGTGCATATTTATAGTGATATTTATTAATTTATAAGGCAGCTGCTCAGAGGCAGCTAGTAGAGGGAAGCATAGTCTCCTCCCACAGAAGCCTCTTGGCAGTAATCAGGCATTTTCTCTGCTCAATTTTTGATTGCAATTCCAATATTCTAAACTGATGGCTCTTTTTCTGCCCAGGGAAAGGGATCCCCTTTTGCCAGCAGGAAGCCAGAGGAATCAGTCTCACATCTAAATCCCCCAATGTATGGAGGATGAAATATAAAACTTAATGAGACTAGTAGAGTCCACAGCTCATTTCAATTATTTTTAATTGTTTTCAGATGTTTCCTGGCATGCTTCATTTAGTTTTGCAATAAACAGAGCATGCAGTATGGTAGTGGATTTTACTTGAGACCCTGAGGAGACATCTCACAAGAAATTATAAAAAAGTAATGTGTGTTATATGTACCAGATTATGTGCCAGGCAGATGAGATAAAAGGCAAAGGGTGAGAAAAAACTGGAGATTGAATATTGCTCATCAGCCTAGATGCTTATAGAAATTTTCATTTTTGTATCTTTCAAATACTTAAATTAGAAAAAATAAATTGAAATGATGAGCTAGATGAATAGTCATAGAGGACCACAAAGAATTCTAGAAATATTCTACTTGCATCTGAATTTTTTGTTTTCATATGTTCTGGGAAATAATTAAAAGTAAATGATGGGCTGGAGTGGTGGTGCAAGTGGTAAAGCGTCTGCCTGCCACGAGCCAATATAGGATGGACAGCGGTTCGATCCTCCGGCATCCCATATGGTCGCCTAAGTCAGATGCGATTTCTATGTACATAGCCAAGAGTAAATAACCTCTGAGCACCACCAGGTGTGGTCTGAAAACAAAACAAAACAAAAAAGTAAATGAAACTTAGATATATACAAATTTCTTTTTTTTTTTTATTATGAGAACAGAGATGCAAAGAAAGAG